>QEPC01006809.1:1530256-1584142 GCA_003113815.1 Sphenodon punctatus
ACTGCGGAGGATTTTGGAGAGGTACCCACGCCAGATCCTTGCTTTGTGGGTGAGGAATTGGAAGAGCTGTTACAAATCAATGTGACGTTGGAGGATGTTCTAGGGAAAATTGACAAACTGAATACTAACAAGTCACCAGGGCCAGATGGCATTCATCCCAGAGTTCTGAAGGAACTCAAATATGAAATCACAGACCTACTGTTAGTAATTTGTAACCTGTCACTAAAATCTGCCACTGTAGCCGAGGACTGGAGGGTGGCAAATGTAACCATGATATTTAAAAGTTCCCTTCGCCGCCCAAATGGTGGCGATGGGTTATTGTCGCGCCCCACTCACCCCTTTCGGGAGAAGAGACGCAACAATGGCGGCCGTGGCGAAGGGGCTAGTTAGAAAGCCCTTCGCCGTGTGAGGTTGCTGGGCAACCGTCCTGGAAGTGAGGCCGCGTATGCGCGCCTCATTGGACATTGAGGACTCCGCCCGTTAGAAGGGGCGGTCCTCTGAGTGGCCACGTGGCAGCAGTCAGAACTGGCCTGTGTGAGAGTCAGCCCCAATCACTCACCTCCCTCTTGCACTGTGGATTACATCTGGTTGCCATTAAGGGACCGAGGAGGAATTTTTACGATAACCTTTCCGAAGGGTCGTTTTTTCGCCTCCTCAACAGTGCAGAGTAGGCTAAATAGGTTTGATGAATTCGATAGAACGTAATTGGACTAATTATAATTGGCAACATAGCATTTGTTAACTAGGAACTGTTTATAAATAGGGTAATTTGATGACAACAGTATGTTGATTGACTTTTACGTTTATTGAAGCAAACCAATAGCTGAATAAAAGGGGTGAGATTGTCGCACTCTGCAGGGGTTCAGTATGCCATGATAGGTTTAATAGGGAGGTTTATAAAGTAGTATGAGTCATCTCCTTAAGAGATGGGGAGATGATACACAGTGTAATGCAGGGTACGGCATGCACTGGGATCAAGTTCCCTGGGGGTGGCGTCATAACAGGCTCTGCAGGGACATGCGCTGTCTTCAGACCTGGAGAGACGCTTCACTCCTTACTTGCGCCCGTAGTTGGGCTGTTCCCCCTCCTTCGGCCTTGCCCTGTCGAAGGAAGGGATGTTAATGGTTCAGGATACTGCTACCGGGGGGCACTCCCGGGCAGTACCACAGTTAATACTTTAGATTAGTCAATATGGCATACTGTACCCAAATTGCAGTGAGCAATCCCCAGCTGCCTTTTGTTGTAATTTGAATAAAGAGTGCGGCCAGTTTAAAAACCAATAAGATGTGTCTGTCTCTTTGGGGTGCGTCGACAAAGGGATCCAGAGGTGATCCTGAAAACTACAGACTAGTAAGCTTGACGTCTGTGCTGGGCAAAATGGTGGAAACCATCATTAAGGACAGAATTACAGGGCATGCTGACAAACATGGCTTAATGGGGAAGAGTCAACACGGATTTAGTAAAGGTAAGTCATGCCTCACTAACCTGTTGGGATACTTTGAGGGTGTAAATAAGCATGTGGACAAGGGTGACCCAGTAGATATAGTGTACCTGGATTTCCAGAAAGCCTTTGATAAGGTCCCTCATGAGAGACTCTTGAGAAAATTAAAAAGTCATGGGATAGGGGGTAGTGTCTTACTATGGATCAGAAACTGTTTAAAAGATAGAAAGCAAGGTAGATAAGCAAGATAAAAAGGTAGGACTAAATGGTCAGTTTTCACAATGGAGAGATGTAAAACGTGGTGTGCCCCAGGGATCTGTATTGGGACTGGTGCTGTTTAATGTATTCATTAATGATTTGGATAAGGGTGTTGTGAGGTGATCAGATTTGCAGACGACACCAAGTTATTCAAGGTAGTTAAAACACGAGCAGACTGTGAGGAACTGCAACGGGATCTCATGAGATTGCGTGCCTGGACATCTAAATGGCAAATGAGATTTAATGTGGACAAGTGCAAAGTGATGCACGTAGGGAAAAATAATCCAAACTATGTGTACACAATGCTGGGTGCTAAGCTAGGTGTTATTACTCAGGGAAAGGATCTGGGGTGGTTGTGGATAATACAATGAAATCCACAGCACAGTGCACAGCAGCAGTCAAAAAAGCAAGCAGAATGTTAGGAATTATTTGGAAGGGGATAGAGAATAAAACTGAGGAGGTCATAATGCCTCTATACAAATCAATGGTGTGACCGCACCTTGAATATTGCATGCAGTTCTGGTCGCCCCATCTCAAAAAAGACATCGCTGAACTAGAAAAGCTACAGAGAAGGGCAACAAAAATGATCAAGGGCATGGAAGGGCTCCCGTATGAGGAGAGGCTTGGTAGGTTGGGGCTCTTCAGTTTGGAGAAGAGTTGACTGAGAGGAGATATGATAGAGGTCTATAAAATCATGAGTGGTGTGGAACTAATAAATAAGGAGCAGTTATTAACCCTCTCAGCTAGTACTAGAACTAGGGGACACTCCATGAAACTCATGGGTGGCAAGTTTAAATCAATTAAAAGAAAATATTTTTTCACTCGGTGTATAATTGGATTGTGGAATCTACTGCCAGAGGCTGTGGTAAGGGCCAGTACTATAGCTGAGGTTTGGACAAGTTTCTGGAAGGTAGATCCATTAGCAGCTATTAGCCAGACAGGATCAGGGAACATGACGGGAGCTGGGGGAAAACAACAAGGAATGGATCCCCCATTATGACCTGTTGGGTGCTTCTCCCAAGCCACCATGATTGGCCACTGTCAGAGACAGGATGCTGGGCTAGATGGACCATTGGTCTGACCCAGTATGGCACTTCTTATGTTATGTTCTTTTGAAGAAAACAAAATGGCTGTCAAGGCCATTCTGCCCATATATAGTCCTAACCCAAAATGATGCTGGCCGTGTTGGTGCCATTTTGGAAGTGGGCAGCTGTTCTGTGCATGTGTGGGGACCCATTTCATGCATGGGCAGAACAGCTGCCTTCTTTGAAAGTGGCGTTGATGCTGCTGGTGCCATTTTGGATTAGGGCTGCACGTGAGTAGAATGGCCTCAGTGGCCATTTTGTGCATCTGTGCCGCGCCGCTGCCCATCCAGTGGCATTTTCTTTCAGCTCTGGACCTGTAAGAAGAAGGAAGAGAATTCCTGGCTGCCTGGCAAAGAAGCTGGCTCCATTGCCAATGGTGGACCTCCTCTGCTTCTGGCTGGTGGTAGGAGCTGACTCTGCTGCCAGACGGCTGGGCCTTCACCGCTGCCGTGCAGTGGAGACAGCCCAGCAGCCTAGCAACGAAGCTGGCTCCCGACACCAGTCAGCAGCGGAGGAGGCCCTGCCACCGGTAGCGGTGCTGGTGGCCCAGCCAGTGGCTGTGACCCCCACCCTCTGGACCGAACATCAACAGTAACTAAAGTACAGGGGCCCCGGGGGTTGGGTAAAGCTGGGCCCCAGCGAGTTGGGGTAGGGGTGTTAGGGCTAATGTATCCCCACACTCCGAGGCTGCAAGTGGGGTGGGGGGGATGTCCAGAGTGTTTTGATGGACTCCTCTTTTCCATTGAAGTCAGTGGGAAAAAGATTCGCCACAAATAGATCCAATACTGATAGGAGATCTGAGACACAGGGGAGCCGAAACCAATACCAATATTTTGCCCGGAGTCCCATCCCTAATTCCTAGTATGTAGAAGTAAAAGGAAAAAAAAACCTTAATTTGAAAAGATCTGAAAAAAATTGTACTGTAATGTTTTGGGCTGTCACTCATTCAGGGGAAATATAGGAACCCTGTTGCTTGGGTCACAATTCTAAAATTAAATATAGAATCTGATACTGGCTGCTATAATCCTATGTCGATTGATGGGGTTCCACCGGACACAGCCTTCCCCAGATATTTGGGGGAAATATTTCCAGCTTCCTAGGAGATCAGAGTTCCTGTATTTGGGCACTCGGAAGGGGGTATAAGGAGATATGGTCGCACAGCTCCCTCCCACTGGGTCCTGCCTGCCTCTGTTCCTTCTGAGCATTGGAATGTCATCATACTTGGGAAAAGGAGCATGGTCACAGGCGAAACGGGCAGGTCCTCCTCTGTCCTGCCTCTTCCTGACAAGGGCACATCTTGTTTCTGCTCAGAAAGGGGGCAGGGTGAAGCAGTTCTCCATCCCGTCTCCTCTGAAATTCTGCTAGAACCCTGGTCTGTACGAGACAAATTTTGCCTCTGATCCTGGTAGTTTTATACTTTGGCTAACAATAAAGTGGAGACCTATGTAAACCCAAGTGTCATTGGGCATCCAAGTGGCTGTGGGTCTTGGCTTATCAACACTGGTGCACATCTCTCTCTCACACACACACACGGTTTATTTAAACAAACAAAAAAACTGTCACGGGGCTCTGCCGCCGTCACTGCCTCCTCCCCCCCCCCACGCTTCCGATGCCAACTCCAGCCCCCCTTGTGGCTCCACCCCAACAGAGGGGTGCTACAGAGCCAGCAGCAGAACGAGGACTCGCGGTACCCCCACCCCCAGAGGCAATTCCCACACCAGTAGCTGCACCCGCCCCTAGTAAAACAGGGGTGGAACCTAGGACCCTGCAGCGCTCGGCTCGCCTGCAGGGGAAGCCTCCAGCTGCGGGCACTAATGACAGGGCTACTTATCCCAGCACGCTGGTGATCAGGTTTTCCTGTCTGGACTGGCCCCGTAGCATTGAGAGAGCTAAGTGATTGTGTTATTACCTGTTGTTCCTTGTCTGATCTTGGAGTGTGTTTGTTTACAGGTGTGTAGTGAGTTTACCTTCTTGTTTTCCTCTCTCCCTTCCCTTTGAGTCTGTGAGCGAAAGCGTGAGTGCGAGACTGAGAGAGCTTCCCCCTTTCCCTCCTCCTGCCTAGGGTTCCCTTCCCCTCGGTTGGTTTGTGAGATTACCTCCTTGCGCCTGCCCCTGGATCCTGCCCCCCCCGCCAAACCCTTCCTTCCCCCACCTTCTTGGGACACTGTGCATTTCCGTCCAGGACCCTCCCGAAGTGCTTGCAGGTGATTGGGTGTGATAGGGAGCCACAGGACCCCTGCATCCCCATGCCTGATGATGATAGGGGCCTAACTTGCTTGCGCTTTCTGTGGTCGGAAGGGCCCAAATACTATCCTGACTGGCATATATATCCAGTGAGATTCCTAGGGGTCCAAGGGGTACCTTACGAGTGGTTGGGGTCCCTTCCCCCCCCCGTAACATTAACAAACCTATCCAGGCTACCTCCCATCAACAGATGCCCTGCTCTGCTTCATCCCCAGTCTTCCTGTGCACTGCAGTGACTCCTTTTTATACTGGAGGCTGTGTTTCATTGGTCCTTGTTAGTAGGTCAGCTGTTAGCAAAGGCATTTAAGCCTCAGCCACTCTGCTACCAGGTGTCCGGATTTAGGCCCCAGCCCAAGCAGGAAGAGAAAAGAAGAGTGAAAAACAAAGGTAATACACCTAAAACACACATTAGATAAACATGGTGCCACAGCAGTGCAGCACAAATACACACGACCAACTTCCACTCTCCATATCGCATGCACACTCTCTCGCACGCGCACATACATACTCACAGAACACTCAGAATATATGTGTTAGGGTGGTTTATTTAAACAAATGGGTGGGACGGAAGGAGAAAAAAAGAAGACCAAGCCAGAGCAGGGGAGGCCTGCCTATAGGGACTCTGGGGGCAGTGCCTCCCTTGGGCCTCCATGCCTTTTTGTACCCCCTCAACCACCACCACCCCAGAAAAAAACTTTACTTGAAAAAACCTTTACAGAACTGCTGCTGCACTCTCTGATTTAAGTGCAACAAGCAGGATCTGTTAAGTCAGTTGCAGGGGGCCCTGACCCCTGCCTGTGCTAGTGTACTGGCCAGAGAGTCTCAGGAGGGAGGAGGAGTGCTCAGGAGCAGTGGGGCTCTCTTCAGTAACCCACCAAAACATCCTAGTCTGGGGGCGTGGCCGCTGCAGAGGTACTCTAGCCTGTGCAATTTGATGGCCAGGGAGGGTTCCTTTGAAAGAGCCCCACTTAGGCACTGAAGAAAAGGGAAGGGAGAGGGAGGAGTGAGAGGAGCCAGTGACTAATGAGGCTTGCTGTACTTGCCTGAGACTCGGTACTTCCTTGGCTTCTCAGAGAGCTCTTCTGCCTACTGCTGCTGTTGATAAGTGTTTGAGAGCCCTTAGGGTGGGGAGATCTGAATTGGGGTGTGTGGGTGGAAGCTGGAGAGATGATGGTGTGGGGGGAGACTGGAAGAATGAGAATGGGGGTCTGGGGGATGAGATTGGGGGTCTGGGAAGATGAAAATGAGGGTCTGGGGTGGCTTGAGACAAGACAGTGAGGCTAGAGAGAGCAGAAGACTTGGGACAGTTCGCAGGCTGAGGACAACTGGAACCCTCTTTGGGTGAGTAATATTTTTTAACTTTTCCATTTTTAATTTTTTAATTTTTTTATTTTTTATTTTTTTAAATTCAGCCATTTGTAGTTTGCTCCCTCCTGCTCACAACAGCAGCTCGGCGCAACGCGCAACAAAATTCAAAAATATAAAACAATTCAACAATTAAAATAAAATACATAAAATGTATAAAACCCATTAAAAAAGCAGACCCCCCCCCCCCAACCCTCCCATCCTACCCATTTCCCTTCCCAAAAGCCTGGCGGAACAGCTTTTACACTGTCTCCGGAAAGAGGTGGGGGGTGGGTCTGGGGCTAGGTGGGTCTCTGTCAGGAGGGAGTTCCACAGCCTAGGAGCGGCCACCGAGAATGTCCTCCCCATTGTCGCCACCTGGGAAACCCGGGGGTTTTTGAGTTCGGCATCCCTGGCCGACGCAGGGGCCGCACCATGGCCCGGGGCATGAGGCAGTTCCACAGGTAAGTTGGGCCCAGGCCATTTAGGGCTTTATACGCCAACACCTTGAATCGGGCCCGGAAGACAATAGGCAGCCAGTGCAGAGAACGAAGCACTGGTGTAATGTGCTCGTGACGACCTGTCTACGTAAGGAGGTGGGCCGCCACATTCTGCACCAGCCACAGCCTCCAGAGAGGGGACAGAATAGAAACCTGCACTCCACACATGTAGTTCCGGGGAGATGATGAAAATCCCCAAGCACCACCCGTTGAGTTCTCCTGGCCAGGAAGGAGTGGAACCATTGGAGAACAATTCCACCCACCCTAGCCCGGTCCTGCAGACGGGCGACCAACATCTCATGGTCAACGGTATCAAACGCTGCTGACAGATCTAATAAAATCAAAAGAGATGATCTGCCCTGATCCAATTCACGGCACAGGTCACAAGTGCAGTCTCCGTGCCAAACCTAGGACGAAAGCCGGACTGTGAAGGATCAAGAAGACTGACCCGATCCAGATGCCCCTGAAGCTGCTGGGCCACCCACCCATTCAGTAACCTTCCCTAAAAAGGGAAGGTTAGAGACTGCCTGGTAGCTGGCAAGCGAGTGAATGTCCAAGTGATGGTTTCTTGAGCAGAGACCACACCACCGCCTCTTTAAGGCGGCCTGGCACTCTGCCCTCTTTAAAGGAGGCATTGATAACCCCGACCAGCATCCCTTTCTTTGTTTCCCTTCCCCGACTGATGTATATTTTATTTTAGGGTTTGGGGTAAATTTGGTTGTCTGGGTATCATAAATACATTTTTTGGATTTTTGAAATTTATTTTTTAGTTTGGGGGTATTTTGGTGGCTTTTGAATTTTAAATATATTTTTGGATATTTTTTTATTTTTGGTTTGTGCATTGACTGAATATGTGTTGTAAAAATATTTTCCTTTTAAAATTTTTAAAATAATTTGTGTTTATGAAGTTGGATATTTAATTAGAGTGTAAATATTGTGCATTGACCGAGTGCAGCAGGGGAGTGACTTTCTTAGAATGTGAGCTGGATGGACCATGCTGCCCGTTTTGTCTTGTGCAAAGTAGCCAATTTGGGTTATGCCCTCTCCCCTTCCCCCCCCCCAAATTTTGAATTTGAATCTTTTACAAGACTGGGGTTGCACAGTTGGATCTCTGTTTCTGTCTGGTTGGAGTTATAGGGGTGGGCTGTTGTTGGGCAGCCTTATTTCTTGTATTTTTTTTTTAAAAAAACTTTTGAGTGGAGTTATGTGGGTTTGAGAGAATTAGAGTTTTGATTTGGCCCAAGGCCCCAGGCTGGAGGGAAGGGGTTGCATCCTTTTTCAGTCTTGTGAGCTGGATGGACCATGCTGCTCTTTTTGTCTTGTATAAATAGCCAATTTGAAGTGTCCCTCCCGCCCCCCACACTTCGAATTTGAACCTTTTACAAGACTGGGGTTGCAAGGTTTCCTCATGGATCTCCATTTCTGTCTGAACTTGGGAACCTGAGAGAGCCTCAGGCAGCCTTGAGTTGTTGGTTGTTGTTGTTGTTGGTTCAAACTGGATCCAATTTGTAAGGGGGTGGAGGAGTTCCCATCTCCCCATTTAAATCTGAATTTGGCAATAGAGTGCGGCCATTAAAACCCATTAAAACTGCTGTGTCCTTGTCTCTTTCTGGGATGTGGTGACAAAGTAGGGCAGCTTATTTCTGCACCTGGGCAAAGGCTGCATGGTAGAAAAACCGGAAGAGAAGAAGGCTGTGGGTGTTGTTTGGGGAGAGGGTTCCAGGAAACAGGCTCTCCCAGGCGGGATTTTGGAAGGCCTGCCTATTGGGCTGAGTGGAAGCCTGATCAGCCTAACTGAGGAGCCAGCACAGTCGACAGAATTTCCCTGGAGACAGGCCTGGATCCACAGGTGTGAGCCAACTGGGATCCAGGGCCAGGGAGTGGGCTGGACTGTGTGGGGACCCAGCCTTACTGGGAGAAGCCCCTAATCAGGAGGGCTGGGTTGGCTGTATGGGGGTGTTGAGGCCAGTGTATAAACAATCCCCAGCAGCCTAGTCTTGCAATCTAAGGAGGAGAAGGGTGAGGGAAACACAGGGAAAGACAGACACGTACACATTCCCTCTTTTACAGATTGGGAAATGAGGTTGTAAAATTCCATATCAGTCTAGTTGGGATGGCGCTGCCTACCATTGGGGTGGCCCCGCCCACTGCCCCACCAGCCACCACTGAGCTAGAGGGATAAAAAGCAAAAGGGAAAAGGGGTGTTACACCCTGTCACGCCAAGTTTCATGTGTCCATGTCATCTTTCCCTGTGACAGTTCGATATTGGAAGAAAAGTGTGTATAAAAAGATCTTCAGCACTTGTAACTCTTTGGTGCTCTGGATGAAGACATAATGTAGGCAGAAGGAAGAAGACTTTCTTTGTTTTTAAATGAGCAAGGTGATCGGGGTTGAGGTCCATGGCCGCTGAGTAACACTGCAACAGAGCACCCACTCAGGTGGAGTGCGTGGGGAGTGCTTCAAATGGGTGGCTTCCAGCGTGGCTAGCCCAGCTGCGGAGGCAAGCTGGGCTAGCACTCCCCCTGCCACAAACTATGCACTCCCCCTGCCAAGCTGGTCTTTGGAACTGACATGTCCTGGGCAGAAGCACTGTGGAACCCAGGCTCCACAATGTTCCTGGCAAAGGCTCTCTCTCCCAGCCGCCGTGCCTAGAAGCGACGGACCCATCTGCTGTTGTGGGTGGCTGCCCAAGTTCGCACAGGCAGGGGCTCCATGGCCACTCGTTACCATGGACCTATCTGGTTTGCCTCTCATGGAGAATTCCAGATTTCCCAGCAGTGCTCCGTGCGTGACCATAAGTGGGTGCTCTGTGGCTTACAGGAGCACGCATCGAGCCGTTCTACCTTCAGATGGGCAGTGGGCTCCATGGCTCCTGGGTGGCCATGTGGGATAGCATCTCCTCTAAAAACACTCGTTGAAGTGAAACTAGAAAGAATTTGGTTTGAAACACTCTTATTTCAGAAGCAGTACTGGCTAGCTCTAAGAACCCCTTTGATTTTTATGAAAATGGAAGAGCATTTGTTTGTACCTAGTTAATGCTAGTAGCTTGCCATTCATTTTTAACTTGTACAAATTATTTAGAAAATTCCCAAAATCCTTGTCCATCCCTACAATAACAAGTTGAATCACTTTAAAGAGAAGGGCCCCAAATATGTATGTTTGTTAGACATTCATTTCCTCCCCAGTACAAAGCAATCAAGAGCGTCATGCTACTGTGGATTTTTGGTTAATTAATTTTAATCTTATGTTAATTTAAGTGCTGTTTATAAAGTGTTTTTTAAGTACTGTAAATTTAGCTTTTGTTTTAGGATATTAATAAAACTTGGCACTTCATTAACTCTTTCCTCCACACACTGTGGCATGTTACTTGTATAAGCAGTATAATAACAGACTAACGGATTATTTTTGGAAAGACTTTGCAAAACTGCACTTATTTAATGGATTAATCTTCAACCAGAACTTAAAAATAGTGTGGTTTCTTTATGTCTGTGCTAGTAGGAAATCACTTATATAAAGGAATTAAGAATTTTGGCCAGCTTATTTAAACCTCAGCCTTTCAATCAGCAGCTATTCTGACAAAAGCCTGGCTTCATTTGGTACCTTATTCTAATTCCATGGTTCTCTGCCTGGGTGCGGTAATCTGCCAACCTGGACCCAATTGCTGGAACAGAGATTTCCTTTTATTAATATTTTATTCCATTTGCCAATGATTTTAGTGGGACCGTGCCAGACGAAAGACCATCAAAACTTGCTCCAGATCGGTCTCCCCTCCTTCCTCATTAAATGTCCCCACCCCACCCCTTTCTTTGTTTTAAAGAACCCTGTCATTCTAATGTGACTGTGCCTTCAGCTGCGTGCTGGGAGTGGAAAAATATCATCCTACTCAGCAGGAGGGTAGAAACTATATTTATCTTCATGCCAAAATGTCCTATAAATCAGTCTATGTAAGTATTTGGTAGTTTAGAGGCTTTGGACTGCAATCCTCAAATGCCTTTTTTAGATGTCTTCCCACTGATTTCAGTGGGACTACTCCGTAAGGGGCTTGAGGATTGTAGCCTGGATTTATTTTATTTTATTAAATAAAAAATTGCATAGCTGTTGTGAAAAGCAGTCACTGCACCCAGTGACACGCAGTGTTAGCTTTTAGAATTTCTATGCACGATTGCGACTGCTGTCTTACTCTACAAAATAATACAGGGAAATGAAATTGGGATACTGTTCCAGTTGATTGATTACAGCATATGACTATTATAGCATGTTTTCCATGCTGGGTTTCCTCCTTGTTGCACAGTGTTCTTTAAATATAACCAGCCCTAGTCATCGACGGAGCAGGATTAAGATGTTAAGTATGCTATCTATAATGGGAGTGCTGAACTGCATCCCTGGTGTAAACTGCTAGACCAGTGGTCTCTATGCTTATCAACTCAGACTCAATTTTTGCTTGATGGAGCGTGCTGCTGTTCCTTACGTTAGATGTGTGCATATGTGCATCCCATCTGTTGGTGACAATAGGGCCAGATAAAGACATTCATCTGGTTTCAGTTGCCTAAGGTAGCCAAGTGTTCAGTCACACATTTTGGCTGGAAGAATAGGACTTGCCCAGGTCACTAAGTGATGTCAGCATTTGAACTTGCGACTCCAAGCTCAGCTGCATACTGAGTAGGGTGGCCATATCTCCAATTTAAAAGAGGACACTTATGAAAAATACATGTTGCAGGTCTGCATTGATTCCAGAGCATCCTCTTTTAAAGGGGAGGTATGGCCACCCTAACTGTGAGGGAGTATGTGCAGGGATCAGTGTTCACTATGTTTTCCACAGTGTTACTGACAATGGGGAAAATACAGTGAACATAGGTTCCCAAGTATGGGCCTTGAACCAGCATCCGTTAAATTTTTGGGCCATGGCTTCAGCCCCCTCCTAGCTTTGACTCTGGTGTGGGATTCAAACTGTGAGTCGCCTCCTTTCCCCTGCTGATTTGCTACCTCCCAGTATGTAGGAGAACTTGGGAATGGGGAAGTTAGAAATGGTGTGGAACAACATTGCTCCTTCTTGTGCCTGTTCATGTCATTGCCTGTACTTAGTCTATGCCTGGTTGAGTCTTCTGTTCTTGACTCTGACTCTTATCTGTTCCTGACCCTGGTCTGCGTCCATTCCCAACTGAGCCCATTCCTGCTGAGTAGTTTTCTAACCATTATAATGTTCTATTTTTCCTTTAAACTGTATTGTCATTATTTCTTCATACTTTTTGGAGAAATTAAATAGGCCTCTGAGATTACACTTTTCTTATTTTAACCCAAAGACTAGCTAATTAACTTTGCCCATGAACATACTTTTAAAAAAGTCTTTTATTGCTCTCTTGCCCTGTAGCCAACTCTTTTAAGCACCATGGGATCATCCATTATTTAATGGTTTCTTGCAATTAGAGTATTGCACTTCTGTGTTATACCTTTCTTTTTATTCCAGCCAAGAATGGCTTCAGTAAAGACTATTTTTCAGTGGCGTGTGGCTCACTGTAGATGATGATATGACAACCCTCCCCACCTCTGCCCCCCCATAACTAAATTTTGCATTCTCAGTTTAACATATATTTGTAGCAGTTCCGTGCATATTACATATTGATTTTTCCAGCCATACAAATTACTATTTTTCAACTGATTGTTTAGGAGAAAAGAGGAAATTTAATCTTACTTAAATGGTGAGGAGAGGCTATTTAGGGTGATGGGAGTCTTTTAAGAGTGAAAGCAGAAGTGGTTGTGGAGAGCTCATTCAATCATTCAAGAGAGAGATAGTACTGGTGGTTTAAAGTTGGCACTGTTACTCCACGTTGAGCCCCCACAGAAAGCACTCCTTTGAAGTGAGTGGTGCATATAAGTAATGCACTTGTGTTTTAAATTCTACTTTTAACCATGGTGATTCAAAAGATTCTGATGATTAAAAACAGTTTGTGGTATTGGGACATCATTTTGAAAATAAATGCAAATGCTGAATTCAGATTTTGAGAGTAGCGTATGGAACAGAAATACAGCTTCACATTACAGCAGTTTGAAGCAGTCCTACTCGGTGTGCAGGGTTGGCATACCAGGAGGAGAATAGCAGGAGGCTCGGAACAGTGAATACTTGACAAGCAGCCGCTTTGCTGCATGATCCACGGGTCAGTTAGCATAATTCTGGAAGATAAAGCTGAGCAGCCTTTAACATTTGGAGCAGTGCTGGTTGAAGATGTGTGTCCTTCAAAGGGGTCGGTGCAGAGAACAATAGATGTTACCAGACCTTATTATTATTATTATTATTTTATTATAAACATTTATATAGCACCAGCCATGTGCCTGGCACTGTACAGAACATAGAAACAGACGCAGTCCCTGCCTGTGTTTTACAATCTAAAAGACAAGGAGGGGGAGACAGAGAGAGGGGACAGTGGGAGAGACGGGAGAAGACAAACAAACATTCAGGCGGATGCGAAGTCTCAGGTGCGTGTGCTTGGTTGGTTACAATCCGGTTGGTTGCAGCAGTCTGCAGAGGAGGGCAGACAGTAAGTAGATGGGGAACGACTAGCAGGCATTGGGAAAGACCTTATGGGAAATGAGGAAAAAAATCTCTTCTGCGTTTCCTGTTTTGTTTTGTTGGCCAGTGGCCCCACACAACACTATCGGATAACAGCTGGCTGATGCAGTGGCTACTTGGTATGAAGCAGGGGGGCGAGACTTACCTGGAGCTGAGCACAGGAGTTGCTGTGGTGAGTCCTCCAGAATTGTGGCAACAAGTCCCCTGGAACAGCAGCAATGTTAGAGCAGTGGTGGAGGCATGACCCGGTCCATTTAGGTGGAAGCATTGACATTGGGGTGCTGCTGTTCCTGGTGCCTCACTGCTGCTGCTCCCATTGCTGCCACTACTCTGGGGAGTATACTACTACCACTCTTGGGACTTGGCTCCAGGTAAGCTCTCCCCCGCCCCCCTCCTAGGGCACAGACCCCTACGCCTTGCATTTAAGCACTTTTGCCATCTATAACACTGACTATAGGCAAGGACCTGCTCCATGCTGATCAGCTGTAAAACTTGTGGGTGTTCAACAAGAAGCAGCTGAGTAGCTAACGATGTAGACAACCATGGCAACCAGCTGTGTTTTTGCTATCGAAACAAGTGGGTAGCATTATGTCTGGTAACTCCCAGAAAAGCAGATCAGATATGAAACTTGCATCCTCCTTAACATCCCCACTGTAGCTTTGGGGGATGCTGTGAAAATCATCAGCTGGTATAGAACATGGCAGCCTACCTTCTGACGCGGGTGGGTTGCTGGGAGCACATTACTCTGGTGTACCAAAGCACTGGTCGCCGATAGTGTCTTGGGCACAATTCAAGGTGCTGGTTTTGACCCATAAACCCCTAAATGGCCTGCACTCTAAAGGACCGCCTCTCTTTTTATATCTCGTCCTGGTTTCTAAGATCAGCTGCGAGTTTCCTCTTGCAAGTTCCATCTTTGCAACCCATCCATATAGTAAGGATGCCAAGAGAGGCGTTCCCTGGGGCTGCTCTACAGCTTTGGAACTCTCTTCCCATGGAGGTTCACCAAAGCCCTAGCTTGAGCATATCCAGAGGTGGTGGTGATGTAAGACTTTCTTGTTTGGCCAAGCGTTTAGCAGGCAGGGTTAGGGTTTGGATAATACTTTATGGGTATTTTGTGTTTGGTTTTATGGTTTTTAACTGTTGTTAGCCTCCCCGACCTTCCAGGAAGAGCAGGATAGAAATCGAGATAAACAAAAGGGGGCCAGTGAGTGGATATAATTTAAACATAACTTGAACTGCGGAGTGGCCATAGTTTTAGTATGTTAGCGGATGCTGTGGCTCTTTAATACTTTTCAGTAGGCAGCATACCTAAGTGCATACAAATCACACTCTAATTCCAATAAATTGCTCTTCTAGCTATTCTCTGATCTTTTCCTAGTATTCCAAACCTTGCCAATTCCCCCATTCTACTTAAAATTGCAGGAGTAAAGAAAGGAGTGGAATTAAATGGCCCTCCTACTTAGTCTTGTCTTGCTATTAGCATCTGTTTAAAATGTCCAGGAAGACAACCTTTCAGGGTGATCTTGCAAAATAAATTACCTGTGTTTCAGTTAACGTTTTCAAGCAGTCACCCAGAGAAAAAGTACAGAGACGAACTATATGGAGCTTCTGTGGCTTCATCGCAGTTTTCACTGATAAATGATAATGGTGCCACAAAAGGGTTACATTAACAGGGGGAATTTGTTTATAGAGCTTTTCTTTACAGGATGTCTCTTCGTGTTCCCTGTTCATAGATCATTGCTAAGGTAGAGAACATCAAAACGGTACTTCCTAATGTATGCAAATGGGACTGTACCATGATCTTATAGGGAAGAAAAAAAAAAAGGTTAATAGAGTGCATCTTTGCCACAAATGTTATTAAATTGCAGATGTTATTAAATTGTGGTGCTAAACGGCCACTTTGGTGCTAGATGTTTATTTCTTAAAACTGTATAGTTCTTTCATCCCCACACTCAGATTTCCCTCAGATACTAATGTATGCAGGTTCATGTAAAAATTAATAATAATATGCCATCTGATTCTTTTGTGGTAACTGCTCACCCTGTTACTTTGTGAAGGGCTGACGACAATTCTATTCCTTTCCAAGGGTAAAACAAATGAGATGCTAGTCCACATTAGCTCACACCTGGTGTGTGTCCTTCCACTTGTTTATTAGGTGTTTGCCAGATGCTAGCCTCCACCCTCCATGTAGCCACCACCTACCTGCCACTCAAGGCAGGTGGCCCATGATGTCACGGTCCCCCCATGCAGACGAATCTGGGCTAATGAGCGCCTATGTGCCCTTCACATTTAGGTTGCATGCTGCCTCCTTGTGTCCAGTTCTGGTAGTACCATAGAGTTGCCGGCGAAAAGCCCAGAGTTTTCTGAGCAGTGGCTGCTTCCTGCTCCACTCTCACTACTGCCATGAAAAGCCCCAACGTGCACGTAATTCAAACATGCGCATTGTCCCAGCTTGTCCTAGTTTGCAGCACGTGCCCAATGCTGGCTGCCCAGGCCAGGCCAGGCCCGGCCCGGTCCTCACTGGTGGGCAGTGGGTGGCTGAGCATCCCTGCTGTGGGAAGAGCTGCTTGCCCTGCCCAGGGAAAGGCTGCAAATGACACTGAGATCTGTTGAAGGAGAACCCAGGTGGATGAGATCCGCGTCTGGTATCGGCCTTCCTAATCTGCTCCCGGGTGCTGGCACAGGCCGCCCTTCTTCTCCCTGCTTGAGTTGTGTTCTCACCCAGCAATGAACCCCATTCTCAAGCCTGGCTGATCCCATGCCAGGCCTACTAGGAGTGCCCCCTCTCCAGCTCCAACTGCTCCTGCTCCCCCCCTGGAAGCTGTGAATTCACAACTGTTAGCCCTCATCGCTCCAAGCACCTCCCCTGCGTTGGTGGGTGATACTAATTGAATCGGATCCACATGGACAGGACTGGGCTTCCATAACTCCAAATTTTAATTCTGCAGGTAAAATGGCCACACCTAAGTCGTGGTGAATATGAGCAATTTTGTCCGCAAAATAGTGAATAAAAATGTCACAGCGGGCATTAGATGGCTCCGTTTCTGGGCAGAGGCAGACTGGATTGACTAGGCCTCTTACCACCTGAAATAGTGCTGCTGGATGAGATTTTGCAGATGCTGTGACAGCAGAAAAGAGAGTTTTCTTCACCACCATCACAGCCACAGCTTTTGTATTATAAGTCTGTCTTTACAATTGTATGCTAGCTGCCAGTAAGAGGTGTTTGTACTGTGATCGGCTAAATTTTCAACGAATGTAGATCTAATAAATCCGTGGTTGGGTAGGGATGATAGGTGCTGGACTGCCTCCCAAGGTGAGAATAGTTTGGAAAAAAAGAAACCGCTGGGGAGGATTCTTCTTCCCATAGTTCACCACAGCTGAGAGTCAAGGCACGGAGCTGGATACTGGAGAGTGGGGGTTGGTGAAGCGCGGTGGGGAAGAATGCTTCCCCCATCAGTTAGGTTTGTTGGACTAAACCTGTGAGTGGGGGGCTGCCCAAACGCATAAGAAATACATGCAGAGTCTGCCCCGTTTATTAGGCTGGACATACTAAATGTGTGGAGTTGGGAGCTTTACGGACTAAACAAGGCTTTCAGTGGGCTATCGTTTTTTTTTATTTTGACCTAAACGTAATGTAGGTCAAAAGAGCTACTGCTCCTTGGATGTAGAAAGATGTCTGGATTCTGGGTCAGCACTCAAATTGTAATGGCCCTTTTGTAGAGAACATCTATTTTGCCACCTTTAATGAGTGCTAATGCACATTATGCTACAAATACATGAGACCTACAATACGTGTTTACATAATGTATGCACAAATGTTTTTTCATAATGTAGGAGTAGCTGTCAGATTTCAGGCTACACACTACCCACTCATGGTGGTCACTGAACCTGCTGCAGGCCAAGTGTGCATAGCAGATGCTTGTGCGTTGCTGTTGTGACATGCCACCACATATTTTGAGACTGTACCTAGTCTGCCCCATGATTTTTGCTCCAGGTGTTTTGCTCTGCAAAAATCATGTGATTTCTGTTTTGCTAAATTTCCTGTATGCACATCGAGCACAAATGATGCTCCGGAGCACAATGAGGTGCTCTGGAGCGACCCCTGTGGTCTGCCGGGAACGCCCTTCTCGAGGTCATTCGTGTTGCCCGGGGGGCTGCTATGGAGAGGACATTTTCGGTGGCCACACCTAGGCTGTGGAATTCCCTCCCAGTGGAGGCCCCAATGGCCCTGGACCTCCCTTCCGGCATATAAGTAAGACACGCCTGTTTCACCAGGCATTTGGTGAGGGAGATGGGGTGTAGGGTAGGAGGAGCAGGTTGGGGAGGGGGGAAGGGGTTATTGTTCAGTGCCTTCCCTTTTAATGTGTTGTGTGTTAAATTGCATTGTTTTTAGCTTTGTATGTTTTTATTTATTTTGTGTTGTAAGGTGCCCTGAGCTGCCTGGAGCAGGAGGGGTGGGATAAAAGGTTTTGCAATAATAATAATAATAAAAAAAATGCTGCTGAAGAGATTTTGAATAACATAAAATTGAGCATAAATTACGTAATATTAATCCTGGTTCACTTTTATCACTTTTATGATTACCTTACTTATACTCTCAATCTGGAGTGGATTTCTGTGTAATCTCTTGTACTACTAGGTTTAGAAGTGGCCATATTCCTGGTTTTCTTTCCTCTAAAGTACCTGTGGCTTGAAGAATGTTTGTTGATTCAGTCATTCAGTGAGTTCTCTGATGTCTAGAGAGGGTCGGAGAGATACCACTGTCTTAGTCTCTCAAGTGAAAACTGAAGACTTTACCATTTCCCCTTTGCTGTCAGAAACGTGGCACTGAAGACAGACAAGTTAGATCTCTTTGTGTTTTCTAAACACCTTGGGTTATCTTGGCACTGGTGCTTCACAGCATATTTTGAAAAGGCTTCACATATATTTACTGCAAAAAGTCACATGAATAAAATATTAAGTTGGCAAACTTTTTTGAAATGCTGCAAAATACAAAAGTTGTGGATTAATTTAGCTGCTTTACAGAAAAGCACACCCATCATGTAGTATGTAGTGGAAATTGCTATTGAAAATTTTGGTTTTTTGGGACTTTATTTTCAAAGTAGCTTAATGTATTTGTTTCCTTCATCAAAAACAAACGTGTAGAAAGAGGCTGTGTGGTGATATAATCTGGGAGAAGGATGGTAACCTTTGACTTTTGTGGGATACTCTATGCTACACCTGTTTTTTGGTGGTGGGGCGATGTTCTTGCTTCTTCCTGTAAGCACGCCCTTCTTTTCATCATATAATGATAGGAACCTCTACAGAATCAAAATACAGGTGTAAGAGAGGCACCATAATTTTATTAATTAATTTTTTTTTGCAATTTTACTACTCCACTCCTCCTGCCACAGCCAGCTCGGGGCGACTACAATTAATAAAATATTAAAACAACAATTAAAAACAACTAAAAGGAGGAAGAGAAAATAGCCCCCCACCCAAAAACCCTCCACCCCCTCACCCATCTCCCCCACCAAATGCCTGGCAGAACAGCCAGGCCTTACAATTTCTCTTGAAAGAGGGGAGATCTTGGGCCAACCAGGCCTCCACTGGAAGGGAGTTCCAAAGTTGTGGTGCAGCCACCGAGAATGCCCTCCCCTGTGTGACCCCCCGGAAGACTTGGGAGATCTCGAGCAGGGCACCCCCAGATGACCACAGGGGTCAATCCAACACCCAGGAGGTCCCGCAGATAGGTAGGGTCTAGGCCATTTAGGGCTTTATAGGCCAAGACCAACACCTTGAATTGGGCCCGGAAAACCACTGGCAGCCAGTGCAGAGAGCGTAGCACTGGTGTAATATGCTCCCGGTGACCAGTCCTACTAGAAGACAGGCTGCCACATTCTGCACCACCTGCAGTTTCTGAGCCGTCACCATAGGTAGCCCCACGTAGAGCGCGTTACAATAGTCTAATCTAGAGGTGATGAAAGCATGGATGATGGTGGCCAGGTCAGAGTCTGAAACAAACGGCCGAAGCCATTGCACCAGATGTAATTGGCGAAAGGCACTCCTCACCACAGCCTCCACCTGGACATCCAGGTGGAGCTGCGTGTCAAGGAGCACCCCCAGATTCTGTACCTGGGATACCAATGGAGGGCAGACCCCCCCTCCCCCCAAATAATGGGGCCCACCATCTCCATCGCCTTACCCACCAACATCACCTCTGTCTTGTCAGGATTCAGCCTCAGTCAGTTAGTCCTCATCCAGTCCCCCACAGCCGTCAAACACAGAGTAAGCACCGAGACTGCAGGGCCTGGGTCTGTTGAAAAAGAGAGACACAGCTGGGTGTCATTAGCATATTGATGACACCGCACGCCAAACCTGATCACATCACCGAGTGGCTGCATGTATACATCGAACGGGGACAAAACAGAACCCTGTGGGACTCCACACAAGAGGTCTCGGTACAATGAAAAGAATTCCCCAAGAACCACTAGCTGGGTTCTACCGGTCAGGAAAGAGCGGAACTGTTCAAGAACAGTCCCACCCACCCCTGCACAGTCCCGCAGTCGCATCACCAACATCTCTTGATCAACAGTATCCAGTGCAGCTGAAAGATCTAATAGAAACAACAGGGTTGAGCGACCTCGGTTGATTTCCCGGCGCAGATCAAAACCACAAGCGCAGTCTTGGTGCCATATCCCGGATGAAATCCCAACTGAGAGGGATCCAGAAAACCGATGTGGTCAGCATGCCTCTGCAGCTGCTGAGCCACTACCTGTTCAATAACCTTCTCTAAAAAGGAAAGGTCAGAGACAGTCCGATAGCTGGCAAGGGAGTCAACGTCAAGCGAGGGTTTCTTGAGCAGAGGCCAAACCACTGCCTCCTTGAGACAGCCCAGCACTCTGCCCTCCCAAAAGAAGGTGTTGACCACCCCAGCGAGCAGCGGACCCATTGTCTCCTGCCAAGATTTAATCAGCCAGGACGGGCAAGGATCTAATTCACAAGATGAGGTCCTAACAGCAGCTCCAAGAACACCAACTGCTTGGTAGGTGTCACCGACTGAAACTGATCCCATAAAACCGGACAAGACGAGGCTTCCATAGCCTCCAGTTCCCCATGTGTATAAATTGTGGCATCGAAGTCATGGTGAATCCGAGCTATTTTATCCACAAAGTAATCCACAAACATGTCACAGCAAGCAGTAGATGACTCTACTCCAAGGTGGAGGAAGACCGGACTGACCAGCCCCCGCGCCACCCGGAAAAGCTCAGCTAGACGGGATTTTGCGGATGCTATGAGGGTAGCAAAAACCTCCTTTTTTTCCTGTCCACATAGCTACTGCATAGGCCCGTAAACTGGCTCTATGGCACAATCTGTTGACTTTAGCACGCTAACGATGCCACCGTCACTCCAACCGCTGCCCTTCACGCTTCAGCACCCACAGTTCCTCGGAGAACCAAGGAGACCTGCGGAGCTGTCGCCTGGGCAGCAGATGCCTAGGCGCTGTCCAATCAATGGCCTCAGTCAGCCAGGTATTCCATAACATGACGAGGTCATTGATGGGACAGCCATCAAGGTCAGAGGGTAACTCACCCAGAGCATTCCGGAACTGTCTGGTTCCATCAAGCTCCAGGGGCGAACCATCCGAATAGGTTCTGCACCTTTCCGGGGGGTAAACGTGTTGTTTGCTGCCTTATTCACCACCAATCTCGCATTTGACAGCACCAACACAGGGCTGGGGCCCCCTGACCAAGAACCACCTGCCCATCTGCCTGGGGGGTAGTGAGTGGGACACGCAACAAACACCTGTCTCGTCGCACTGATCTCACATTCCCCCGATTGGGAACAGATCTCCCCCAGCCTGTCATGACTGTGCCCTACTCCCCAACCCTGCTCCCCCAGGCTGCCCTGGCAGCTGGGGAGATCCTCCCTCCCCCCCCATAAAAATTCCCCAATTCTCCTCCCTTACCCACTTCCTCCCCCTCCAAACATCCCCCCCCCCAAAATAGTAAAATATAATACAAAAAACCCCACACTTTCTATCCCCCTCCACATAAACACCACAAAATAAACCCCTCTATATCTCCTACCAATCTCCACCTTCCCAGGATTCCCCAAAATTCCCAACTTTTTCCCCCAACCCTACTAAGGGCCACACCTAAGGGCCGTTTGGTGCAGCCCTTTAGGTGCGCGCCTGTGGCACACACCTACGACAGGGCCGACAGACACGCCGCTGTTCAGCCCTATCGGGGCCTGAAACCCTGCCCCAAAGCTGCCAGGGGAAACTCCTCTGGCCCCGCCCCCTCTCCCTCTGCCACTGGGATGGCGGGGGGGGGGGAGGGGGGGAGAATTTCAAACCGGGACCAAGGTGCCCAGTCACACCCTGGCAAAGCTCTGGTGGGGCAAGCTGTTTTCGGGGCAAGCCCAACCGGCTCCCAGCCCCCTGTATCCTGAGCAGCTGAAGAATGCTACTTATAAGACTCTGATAAATGGTTGTGTGTTGGAGGTCTTTGGAGATCGGCACCCCAACTGGCTTAGGACTAACTGAACTTAGCTGTGGTGAGTTAAGAACCATCCAGGAGCTTAACTGATAGAAGACCGAGTCTGTTGCTTAGAAGCTGTTGCTCACTAAGGAGAAGGCAGAGGCTCTGGAAGCACACTCCTTCAAAGCTTGTGACACCAAGACCGACCCTCGAACTGGATGTGCCAGGCCAGAAAACTGGGCAGGGTTCTCAGCAAACTATTTTTTTTAGGAAAAGAACTGGTGGATTGTGTACTGCATTGCATTGTAAATAAAAGCAAATGCATAGGAGGAACTTGTGGGAACATAGTACTGCACCTTAGAGGCTTGATCATGAAAAGACCTGTTATAATAGATAAAATTTAAGAAATTTTGCTTCATCCACAACCTACCTGCAGCAGTGTGTGTGTGAAGGTGGTGGCATTTGTACGTCTTCATTTCCAAAAGTATTTGTAGTTTCTTGCCATCTTACCTTGCGCTCTGTAGTTTAGCACATTTGTACAGAGCTAGCAGAAAGCCTTTCTTCATGCATTGCACAATTACCTAGGTGCGGTATGAACTGGCTAGTGGCTATAGTGCTGCTGTGGGACTTCTTGTGCTGGCCATTATTAATGGCAGAGCATAGAAATAGACAGTTGCATAGCTAGGACAGAATGGGCCCTGGTGCAGAAGATGGAGTAGGGCCCCTATTCTCTTTTCAAGCACAGGCTCATGGACCTCAGTGCAACTTCACTGTATGGATCTACTGTGGCTATGCCTTGGAGCTAGATGGATCAGTGGCCTTTTTGAGCATGACCAATCTGGTGTTCTCAGTAAGTCTTGACGATGCAAACAATAGGAGAGAAGCAGTAACCAAAACCAAAGGTATTTTCAAACGTGATGGTGCATGGCGCTGCCTATGAGGCTGCCGCACGCACCCGGAACAGCCCCTGCCATGGACCAGGGTCCGGTAGAGCGGACCATCAAATGTGATGGCCCACTCTTCCCCATCCAGAGATGGCTTCATCGGGCCACAGTTGTGCTTAACCTGGGCTATGATTCGGTGATGAGCCCGAGTAACAGCCCAGAGTAAAAACTGTCACAGTCCGGGGACAGCCATGATCAGATGTGACGGCACCACGGGTGGACATGCAGGTTAAAGCGTGGCCACCCGTGGTACCATCACACTTGAAAATACCCCAAGGCTGGCACAAGTGGTCTTTTGTTCCTTATGTATGTTATAGGCAAAATCTGGGCTTAGGTATTCAGGTTGGCTAGACATTGCCGAAGAGTTGTAGACAAATTATCTACTTAAGGGATGTGCACTATGTCAAGGTATTTATATGGAATATTTGACTGACATTGGACAAAGTAGATACTTATGACTACTCAACTGTTCAAGACTACTCAAGTGCAGGATTGGGTATCCTGTGGAATGCCCAGTTCGCATATGCAATACAAACTGCTGATCATCAAGCACTCTGTAGGGTGCCTAAATGTTGTTGTATTGATTTCCTGTATGTCACACTTTACATGAAACCTCCTTCAACGTTGTGTAAAATTCTTAGGGATTATACAAAACACCTAACTAAAGTATATTCCATAATAAAAAAAACCACCCCAGTTTACAATAATAGGTAAGGCTCTTGAAAACTCAACCATTCTATAAAAAGCACTGAAATTGCAAGTTAAGGCTTCTTCCTTAACTTGTGAGCCATGCAAGCAGTAAAGACATTGTACTGTCTCATGTTGTGCTTGATTCCAACTTAGGTTCCATTTACCAGATTTTGCCTTGGTCTTTCAGTCCCAATTCTCTTCCTCTGTAGGTTGGGGGCAACACTGTAGCTGGGGAATGCTGAGGGTGAGGAGGAAGTGGCAGAACTGGTGGGAGTGTGGGGCTGGGAGAGCAGGGTTGCAGGTGGGAACAGCAAACAAGGGATCACAACTGTCCACAGTGACTAGGGACAGCAAACTTGAAGAGTACAACACAAGTTACTTAACTGACAAAACGCAGAGCTTCCACAAGATGATAGGAAGAAAGTGCAGAGCGAGGACTGGGCAATCTACACACTGTCAAGTCAGCCTTGATCACCTGTACTGAACTTCTGTTTGCCCCAGCTTAAATAGAACAGCTGCAGCGTGATTTCACTGATAGCAAGTGTATCTGACTGGCCAATAATAGACCCCACTGTGCATGCATTGCAGAAGTTCAGGTTTGCATTTTCTCCATAGGATAAAATGGGAAATTGCACTTTTATTAACGTTAAAAGTAGTCCAGGGATTTAAATAAATAAATAAATAAAAATGCAATGTCACCCTTTGCCCGTAGCCTTGAATTTTGTAAAAGGCTTTCAGCTTGTGACACACAACTATAAAAGCCCTAGACTGATCGATCCGAGACAGTTGGAAACACCCAAAAAAACTGTTCCGAAGCCTCCAGTCTTCCAACTGCTGTATCTCATACATGTGTAATCCAATTTATCTGGCATTTGAAGGGCTTCGTCCTCTCACCATGGCGGTCTTCCATGCCAAATTCCATAATGATAGCATACGTCATCTTGATTTTATAAGCAATAGAATGTTCATGCTTTATAATGGAAAGTGCGCTTCTCATTATCGCCTTATTAGTGGGAGGATAATCCCACTAGTGTTTTGCACAGTGTTGAAAAATTTATTGGCACTACATTAGGTAAATTATATAATTCATCTAGTACTGGATACATTGTCCAGGGCTTTCATACGTTCCATAGAGTGTCTAGGTGTTATATTCATTCCCTACATTTCACATTTTAGCAGTAACAAATAATATTGCACTGGGTATTGCTTTCTCAGACTTGTTTTAACTGAATGGGAAACCAGTATAGCTTGAGTTGAACAAAAGTTTTCAAAATCACCATGCTTATTTTGGAATTCTGTAATTGAGTACCCTTTCATAAGTTAACTGTATTTTAATGACTGCCAATGAAATTTATTTATTTAAATTTTGTATACTGCGCTTCCCTAAAAGGCTCAGTGCAGCAAACACCTACAAAAATCCATAAAAACAGTCAAATACAAACCCTCCACCCCCCACAAGCCACCTCGCCCTATCCCACCCCAACCCCCCTCACAACCCTTCCCCAAGCCACCCAGACCCCCCACCCCATCCTCTATTCCAGCCCGCCAAATGTCTTTACAAAAAGAAAGGTGTTATACTGCCTCTGGAAGATGCTCGGTCTCAAATGAACCTCGGGGGGAAGGGAGTTCCATAGCATCGGGGTAGCAACAAAGAAAAACCTCCCTCCCCTCCCCCCGCAAGCCATCATTGTACAAACCAGACTAACCGATGGCACCCACAGGGAGGCACTCCCAGCCAATAGCAGAGGCCGCAGTGGGGCATGGATTCCAAAACTACAGATCGGGACCCCCAAGAAGGGGGGACCGGAGGGGTCTCAGATATGGCCATTGGATTTCTTCAAAGTGTATTTGAAAAAGAAAATTAGCCAATTCATGATTTATGTGTGTCACAGTTCAGCAGCACTGAATTGATATAAAACCCAAGACTTACTCTTCACTGATGTCAAATGTATATATTGATTAGAAGCATACGTATTTCAGAACTGAGTTCAAGTTAGTTTGGGATTTCTCATTCAGACAAGCTTGGTTATACATCTCTTACCAAATATGTGTGTCTGCCTTAATTTGAATGAGACTTTTCCAACTTTTTTGTTTGACAATATTTCCGCTCCCTAAGTTTGGAAATGATTTCCAAATAGAAGAAGAATTGCATCAAATTTCTTTGCTAATAGGAAATATTTATGGTTTTTATGAAGTTTTGGAAAAATACAATTTTCAGGAGGCAAAAAAGTTCATGAGCACAATATGTGATTCAGAAATCTTAACTTTATTATGTGGCAAAGTGCTATATAGCTTAATGCTAAATTGCATAGATTTGAGAGGCATTTGAATTATGATTTCATCTGGTTTGTTTTTATTCTTTTCTTTATGTGGAATCCTGCAAACTCTAGCATTTTAGAAAAAAAACATGGGCCATCATAAGAAAAGAAATAAATACCCAGTTAATGTTAGGTAGAAATGCTGTATATAATAAAGTGCCTATTGATATGCATGCTAGTGGTGTTTGCGATTTTTGAATTTGAAGAAGAAAAATGGTTTCAAAAGTGTAATTAGGTATCTCTTGTCTAGAAAATAACTATAGAACTTTCTTTTATTTGAACTAATCTTTAGTTCAAAATAGTAGCCGTCTTGTGTGTGATGTACTAAGGCACTTAGAAATACAAGATTAGGCAGAATAAGAGTTCCCAAACTTTTTGTCTGTCACCCCATTTTGAGATTTAAAATACAATCCCATGATCCCAGACAACACAGTCATGTAGAATATATCAAATATCAATTAGGATTGCGACCTCGCATGCAGATGGGGAGGACCCCTGCTTGGGGTTCCCGATCTGTAGTTTTAGAATCTATGTAATAGAGGACAGAATATAATATCTAGGAGAAACAGGGCACCCATTAAGAATGTGAGCTTAAGGGATAACCAGACAAGTATAATGGAATAGAAAACCTTTTACACATATTTCTTTTAATAAGTTGAAAAAGTAAGAGGTGTAGTCAAACTAATGTTATTTGCAGTTTTCATTTTATTTGACGCACTGTGATTACTTAATGCCTCTTAAAAGGACTGTCAAAGATGCTTTTACTACCATCAGAGACCTGCTCTGCTTTAGTGCATTTTAGTAAGCTTTTATTAGTTGCTTAGTTTATGGTAGGTCAACGCTACTAGAGATAAAATGGATGTCAGTCAGAGTTGTAGCAATGAGACCGGTTGCCGAAGAGCTTCCTGGTCTGGCATGGTAGCATACTCTTTTTTAGAAGTTAGTCGTCTTGGAGACGATGGGCCAGATGATGCCGAATTCTCACAAAAAGTCTCGGAACTCTCATGCCTTTATTTTTAGATGTCTATAAAATTTGTTTCACCAAAGCTATGCAAGTTTATGCCTGAGCACAAGTAATCAAAGAGTTCTCATGCATATGACAATGGTGGGTTTCTCTTCTCCTCTCACGTTGTTTTTCCTGAAAGCCATGATATTTCTCTGTCCAGTTCACCTCTTTCTCCAGTGAAAGAAATCTAAATAAAATTTAGAAAATCCTGGCTGTCTGGAAGCATTCCCAAACAAAGTTCTGACTTGCTACTTCGGAGATTGAACAAATGGTTTATGCAGGCTAGAGTAGGATGACCTTTTAATTCATGAGACAAGGAGGAAATCGTCTTTCATTCCTCCCGACAACTACATTTAGGAGCCTGAAAGTCAATGTTATGGAGGCCCCTTTCACACAGTATGTTTTTAAGGTAGCAATTGGCTCAAACCTGCTGCTTTTTATCCACATGAAAGAACTAACACACTGGTTAGGCATGTGTATAACCCATGTTTATCAGGGCCATTTTAAACTGGGCCCACAATCCACTTGATTTGCTAATTTAAGACGTAATGACAAATCTAAGGAAATCTATTGTGTGATGAATTCTCCCACTCTAGCAGCTGCTCCTACAGACATTCCTGCTATTGCATGTCCCAGCAACGACCATTGGAGCAGCCAGACAAGACAGGAAGGGGAAGCTACTGTATCTTGGATGGCCTTACCCCTCCCTAAGTAGCTGGCCATGCGATGCAGTGCATCGTGTGCCAAGCGGCTGCCAGATGTTCCCCTGCCCTGGGACAGGGCGAACAGCTGTATGCTATGCAATGTATCCCAAGGACATGCTGCGGAGCAGCCTTGCCCCGCATGGGTAAGGCTGCCCAGGTTGGGGCAACCCGTGTAGCTGGGTCTTTCAGCTCTGCCACGTGGCTTGCTTCACGGTGGGACTGTGTGCGGTGGGTGCTAGCGCCTGTGGCCAGGTCTGGTGATGGCCGGAAACAGGATTTAGGACAGTTGGAGGTGGGGCAGGGTCAGTGCCAGCTTGTGTAGATGGTGCTGTGGCCTGTCTTGGCCACCGTGGTGGCCTGCTCGGCTTCCCCACAGCTGTCTGGCTAGTTCCCCACACTTGTCCACCACGGGGCTGCGCAGGGATCGGGCCTTTTCTGCTTGAGTGGCCTCACCCCATGTCAACAACTCCTCCTCCCACCAGTTTGTCCCTGCATTTTATCATGTTTCTGTGGGTGCTTGAGTTACCACAGACCGGAAAAGAGGCAGTGTAATTAATGGCATGTAATCATGGCTACAGGCAAGTACCAGCAACAGACTGTCTGCCCCATGATTTCTGGAAACAAAGTGTGTTAAGCATGATGTAACCGCTTTTTCAACAACCAGAGTAACCCCAATGCATGTTCAATTCTGACATAGCCCCCCAGAGAGACAAGTGCACCTCCCGCCGCAGTCCACAGCGGAGGGAATTTGTGGCAGCAACCCCTCTGCAAAGAGCCAGGATGTCTGAGCTTGCAAACCCCTGCTGTGTCCGTGCTAGGAGGGGTTGCCCAGGCAACCCCTGCTGAATGGCATGAAGGCAAGCACCAGTGATTGGTGCCTCCACCCCACGTGGGGATGGAGCCACCGAGTGTTTCCTCGCTTCCCTGCTCAGTCCAGGAAGAGCAGGGAAGAATGTTTGAATACAACCAGTAACCTATTGGTACCTTTTGATCCTCCAGTGATCATAAGGAAACATCAGGAAGAATGGGGATGTTGTATAATGCACTTGGGGGATGTCATACAAGGATGCAAATGTGATGATGGAGCTGTTTTGTTAACCACACATGAGGCAGTCCCGCAGGTAGGCAGGGCCCAGCCCCAGCCCATTTAGGGCTTTAAAGGTCATTACCAACACTTAATATTGTAAGCCTCCATGAGCTGCCATTGACAGGAAGGACGCTGTAAGAACTTTGAATAAATAAATCATAACTGCAGACTTACAATATGCCATTAAAGGATTAAACCCTCTGGAATCTGCAAACCATTATGTCATAGATTTTAGTTGCTCTGCCCATTTAGGAGCGGGGCTGGTTTGTTGGCCTCCCCCTGCTGGGAGGTGAGGCAACGGCGCAGCCTAAGGTGAGCGGGAGCTGAACTAAGCTGAGGCACTTTGGCTTTCCTGCCCATGCTGGGATTGGAGATCTCATGAGAAGCAGAATCTCCCTTTGTAACTTAAGCCTCAGTACGCCACAGTTGAGCACAGGCTCTGAGGCAGGTATGGTTGGAGCAGCCCACCCTTGGGGACGAACATTATGCGCTTAACGTGAGTCGCTGCATTAGGACTGGGAAGGAATTTGTACCATCAACTGTGATTGGCCTGAAAATGGTCTTGGGTTTTTCACCTTCCCCACAGTGCCTTCGGTCTGGTCTGTGCTTGTTTGTATTTCCAGGCTGTGTCCTTGCTGAGTGTCTTGAAGGTTACTTAGTATGTAGCAGTCCATTAGCAGTGGGTCCAGTGTCTTAAGGCAGTATTTCGAGCTCAGAGCAAGTAGAAACTAGTCCCTTTGTGACTGGAGTAAGAAGGGGTGGGGGGGGCAGATAGATCCTGTGATTGATTGATTATTTTATTACGGCCCTAGCTTTTGCCATCGGCCAGACGAACAACAAATAGTAAAACAGCCAACAGCAACAACAATTGGCAAAATCAAATGACGCATAAATGATGCATATACAGAACGTAGAATCTACCAAAATACATATGCAATTTGACACACACCCTATAGCTTAGACACTATCCATTATCCATATTCCGTTATCCATTATCAAAGGTCATAGAATTTAATAACATCCTAGATATTAATGCAAGGTTTCTGGCTTATTACTTCCCCTGTTCCATATAATAAACCATCAAGCCACAACAGCCTCCCAGGATTTTATGAACAATTAAGTAAGGGTGGTCTGAAGCCTCATCTCCTCCTCTAGGTCTGCAGTTACTAGCAAAGTGGAATCCTATCCATTTAAGATATATGTCCCAGTCCACGATATTCCCAGCCATGTCTGCCTTGCTCCACGGAGAGCACATGTCCATGGGTACGCAAGCCCCTCAACACTGGTTCAACTACCAGTCTTCCTAGATCAAAGAAACCCTGGCTTTGGGAGGCAAAGTTGTTTAAGAAGAATTCTTAACTCTTCATGCTGAGTGGCTTAAACAAGCATTTTACAGAGAGGAGATAGGAGCAGGGAGAACATTGCGGCTGGACCTGGCGTTCGGCGAGCTGCTGCCCCGGTATTTGTGCTGCTGCTATTCTGCTCTCTCTGGGGTGACTTTACCTCCGCAGCTGCATGGTGGCTGGGAGATGCGCCTACCCCTCCGAGATTGCTGATTGGCCCCCTGAGGACATGGGTGTGTCTACGGGCTGCTGAAAGGGGAGCTGTGGCCTGTCGCGCGTGTAAGGGTGCGCCCTTGTGTACACGGCCTTAGGCGTGGGCTGGGCTAGGGCCCCCCCACTGGTTCATCTGGGCGTGGAATGGCGGAAAGGAAGAGGGGTAGACTGTCCAACTCTCCTGTGACAGTGTTGGAACAGCCTCGCCTCAAGCAGCCCAAGATCGTGGATTTTGTTAAAAACTTGCCAGCCTTTTCGCATGCTTCGGCCATTTTCACTTCTAATAGATTTGACACCTTGGGACACAAAGACGACGACTTGGGAGTTCCTCCTTTGATAAATGAAGACGTTGCTGACTGCCTGCCGAGCAGTGGCTCCCCCACCCCCCAATCCATCCTGACCCTTTGGGGTCCATTGGCCCCAGGTCCAACGGCTTTAGTAATAGTATTTTTCAGAGATTTGTGTATTCAGATCTCTGGCTCAATTTCTGTCTTACATGGTGATATAATAAGATGGGGTAATGTTCTACTTTTTGTTAAAGGGGAAACTACAGCAGGTGATCACTGATTTGAGTAATTGTGCACAGAACAATGTTGCCCATGTTAGTGGGCCAGTACCAGAGGAAAACTGCAGTGGGCCCAATATTGCGAACCTCCTTATCGCTAGAACCCATTCTTCTTGGTGGAATAGATTAACTAGTCGGGGAAGGATGGAGGTAGTCAGCACAGCGATATGGATTAAGGCTAGACCCCTGTGGAATGGGGTCACCCCCAGCCGGGAATCTAAGCCCATGGTGGCTCGTAATGTTTCATTTCTCCTTGGGAGAAAGTTGGCCCTTGAGGAAATTAGCAAAATTGTTATGTTCAGGCAGCACCTCAATGGTCCATGTTTTAAAATCCACTTCTATAAAGAAGATTGGGTTTTGAAGCTGTTCAAGGCCTGCCATTCGCTTAAACAATGGGGTGTTTCCATTGATAGGGTCTTTCTTTATCCTCAGGCTGACCCTTCTGGTATGCCTAACAATATGCCCAAGAACTGGTGAGGTTGCAGCTCGTCTGCATACGCTCCCAGCATCCTCGGCTGTCATCGCTCGAGGACACCACGACTCTCCTGGGGCTTGGCCTTCCTGCCGCCCCAAGCTCCACCGACCAGCGGGCCGAAAAGCGCGCGCCTAAAGGCGCGCGCCTTACAGGTACTTTTCTCCATTTCTTTTCTACTGTACTTCCCCCTCCTATCTTACTCACTAACATGTCTGCCCTATTTTCTCGCCTTTTCTTTCCCTCCTCTCCTTCTCCTCTTCCTGTCCATCTTTTTCTTCCTCTACTTTTCTCCTCCCAGCTTCTTCCTCCCCCCAACCGATCACCACTCTCTAACCTCCCCCATACATCCTTTGCTCCCTTGGCTACTTTCTCTCATTGCTCCCCTTCCACTCCTGTCTCTAGCCTTCCTCGATGCTCCCCTTCTCCCAATCTTATCCCTATTCCTCCTGTCTCTAGCCTACCACGACGCTCCCCTTCTCCCAATCTTATCCCTATTCCTTGCCTCCCCCCTCATCAACTACCATTTTTCTGCTCCCTCTGGAACTGTCGCTCATCTATCAGTAAAGCTCCCTATATCCATGATCTTTTCCTCTCTCGCTCCCTCCAGCTCCTTGCCCTTACTGAAACTTGGATCACTCCCTCGGACTCTGTCACGCCTGCTACCCTCTCCTGTGGGGGTCTCTCCTTCTCTCACCAACCCCGCCCTGAAGGACGGGGTGGTGGGGTGGGCCTCCTTCTTGCTAAATCCTGTCAGTTCCAACCAATTTCTCCTCCCCCCTCTCTCTCCTTCCATACCTTTGAGGCTCACTCCGTGCGCCTCTACTCCCCCCTCCATCTACGTGTTGCTGTCATCTACCGTCCCCCTGGTCCTCTCTCTTCCTTTCTTTCTGACTTTGAGTCCTGGCTCACTTTCTTCCTCTCTGTTGATATCCCCACTCTCATCCTTGGTGACTTCAACATTCATGTTGATGACCCATCTCAGCCCTCAGTCTCTCGCTTCCTCTCCCTAGCCTCCTCCTTCAACCTCCACCTTTGGACCAACTCCCCCACCCATACTAATGGCCATTCTCTTGATCTTGTCCTCTCTAGAAACTGCTCTGTCGCTGATCTCTCCTTCGATCCTCATCCTATATCAGACCACTTCCTTGCCTCTTTCAACATTTCCCACTGTCCCCCCTCCTCTTCCCCTTCTCTACGCCCCTTCCGTGACCTTCAAGCTATTGATCCCCTGGACTTTGCCTCCTCTCTCTCTCCCCTTCTTCCTACAGTCTTCTCTTCCTCCTCCCCTGACTCCGCTGTCTCTGCTCTCAACGCCTCTCTCTCCTCCACACTTGACTCCCATGCCCCTCTCTCTTCCCGCCCTGCCTTCTCCCACAACCCCCGTCCTTGGCTCACCCCTAGTATCCGCCACCTCCGTTCTTGCACTCGTGCTGCTGAACGACTCTGGCGCAAATCCCATTCTCACGCTGACTTCCTTCACTTCAAATTCTGTCTCTCCACCCTTACTTCTGCTATCTCCCTTGCTAGACAACACTACTATGCCTCCCGCATTGAGTCCTGTTCTCGGGACCCTCGCCGCCTGTTCTCTACCTTTGACTCCCTCCTCAAGCCTCCCTGTCCTCCCCCTCCTTCTTCCCTTTCTGCTCAGGATCTTGCCTCCTTCTTCACCTCCAAGATAGACAAGATCCGCCTCGACATCGCTTCCCACTCCTCTCTTCCCACTCCCACCCCTCTCCCTCCTCCCCCTCCTTCTCTCATGTCCTCCTTCTCCCCTGCCTCCCTTAAGGAAATCTCCTCTCTGCTCTCCTCCTCCAACCCTTCCACTTGCCCCCTTGATCCCATTCCTTCCCGCCTCCTCACCTCCATTACTCCCACTGTCGCCCCTTCCTTCCTGCACATCATCAACCTCTCCCTCTCTACTGGCTCTTTCCCTTCTGCCTTCAAACATGCCACAGTCTCTCCTATTCTCAAAAAGTCCACTCTTGACCCCTCTGACCCTTCTAGCTATCGTCCTGTCTCACTCCTTCCTTTTGCTTCCAAGCTGCTTGAACGTGTTGTCTACTCCCGCTGCCTTGACTTCCTATCCTCCAACTCCTCCCTTGACCCCCTCCAATCTGGCTTCCGCCCCCTTCATTCTACTGAAACTGCTCTCGCTAAGATCACCAACGATCTTCTGGTGGCTAAATCTAAACGTCTCTATTCCATTCTTGTCCTCCTTGATCTCTCTGCTGCCTTCGATACTGTTGACCACTCACTCTTGCTGGATTCCCTTCACTCCCTTGGCTTTTGTGGCTCTGTCCATAACTGGTTCTCCTCCTACCTCTCTGACCGCTCCTTTAATGTGTCTCTCTCCAACTCCGCCTCCTCCTCCTTCCCCCTCTCAGTTGGTGTTCCTCAAGGCTCTGTTCTTGGCCCTCTCCTCTTCTCGATCTATACCTCATCCTTAGGCAAACTCATTGCCTCCCATGGCTTCCAATACCACCTCTATGCTGATGACACTCAACTCTATCTCTCTACTCCCTCTCTCTCTCCCTCTGTTCAAGCTCGTCTCATCAACTGTCTCTCTGACATCTCTACCTGGATGTCTCAACGTCAACTCAAACTCAACATGGCTAAAACTGAACTCCTTATCTTCCCCCCTCATCCTTCCTCTCCTTCCTCACTGTCAATAACTATTGATGGAGTCACCATCCTGCCTGTCCCCCAAGCCCGTAGCCTAGGCTTCATCTTTGACTCAGCCCTTTCTTTTAAACCCTACATTGACTCTGTTGCTAAATCCTGTCGCTTCTCCCTCCATAACATTGCTAAGATTCGCCCTTTTCTCTCTGTCTCGTCTGCCAAAACTCTTGTTCATGCTCTGGTCATCTCTCGCCTCGATTACTGTAACCTCCTTCTCACTGGCCTTCCCCGGTCTCACCTTTCTCCCCTCATCTCTGTCCAAAACTCTGCTGCCAGGGTCATCTACCTCGCCAGTCGCTTCGACCATGTGCAGCCCCTCCTCTCTTCGCTTCACTGGCTTCCCCTTCCTGAACGAATCCTGCACAAGCTCCTAGTCTTCACCTATAAAGCTCTTCACAACCTTGCTCCCCCCTACCTCTCTGCACTTATCGCCCTCCATACTCCAGCCCGTGCACTTCGCTCCTCCTCTGTCCCTTCTCTCACCCTTCCACGCCTTCCCTGCTCCCCTAAGCGCCTTCGTCCCTTCTCACTTGCTGCCCCCCATGCCTGGAACTCCCTCCCTGTCCACATCCGCCTTGCCCCCTCCCTTCATACCTTCAAATCTCTCCTTAAAACTCACCTCTTTCGCTCTGCTCTGTCTGACTCTTTATCCTGCTGAGCCACTATTCCTATACCTACGATCGGTTTACCCTTATCCTTGCAACATGGACCTGCCTGCTGTCATTCTCATCGTAACCAAGCCAAGTACGTGCACTTGAGACCTCGCATCTTCATGAATGTTAGACCCCTTGTCTCTCCCTCTGTTCCCCTTCCTAAGTCTCTCCCCCAGCTCCTGTCTCTCAGATTGTAAGCCCTAGGGGCAGGGACCATGTCTATTTTATTACTTTGTAAAGTGCCAGGTACACTGCTGGCGCTATATAAATGTTTGTTAATAATAATAATAATAATAATAACAATAGGCTAAGCTACCCTGTAGCCACGGTAGGGGGGGGAATGTACAGAGCTGGGGGACGGGATTTTGTCCGAATCCCCCGAGATTTTGATTAACTCTCGGAGCAACTTTAGTGGTCCCCAGCTCTCCATGGGGGTTTCCCCCAAGCCGGTGGCTGTTGATAATACCGTAAGAGTTCCGCTAATAATCGCTCTGAATGTGCAATTAGATGACAATGAGCCCGGGCCATCAAAGTTGCAGTCCCCTTGTACTGAGCTTGGTCTAAAGCTCTTTGATCTTTGCTCAAATTCTTCCTTTACTAACATAGATGAGACCATACTGGTGGGGACCTTTGATGCTATGTCCCCCCTAGAACAGGATTTATTTTTGGGGAAACTGTTAGCCATACAGGATAAGCTTGTGTGTAAGACATTTGATTATAATAGTGCTTCGGGTTCCCACCAGCCTTGTCACGCTCTGGCTCAGTAAACTGAGATGAGAGAACTTGCCCCTGGTGAATTGGGTTCTCCGGTACTTGTGACAGCTTCCAGGCCCAATGCTATGGAGGTGTCTGCTTGCATAGAAGGTCATAAGGATGGGGTTGCCCCGGATTTGGAAGATCCCTCGGCCGATGCCCCAGTTGTGGGTTTGGCTTTGGGAGTCAGGTGATTAAGCCAGGGACGCTTGGCTCATCAGGAGGGGGGAATACCTTTGAACCCCGACGGGGGGCGGGAGTATTCCGGCCTGCGACCTTGGGGATACTGGAGTTGGTCTTGGAGGAAATGGTCCCACTGGACAAGGCACTCTGGCCCCCCCCTCTTAGCTTCTTAAGGGTCAACCCAGGGACATTTAGCCATGAGCAAGATTTGCTGGGGATTGAAGGTTTGGACAAGGGATGACTGGGGGGTGGTTTGCCTCTGGATGCCTTAGGATTTAAGTTTAAAGTTGTATCCTGGAATATCGCAGGGTGGTTATGGAACTATGAGGTGCGGGACTACCTGGGTGTATTTGATATTATCTGCATCCAGGAGTCATGACTCATGGATCCTTCTGATTTCTCCTTCCCTGGCTATTATGCCTGGGATGTTCCTGCAGTCAGGACTGTGCTGCGAGGTCGGCCCTCAGGAGGGCTTCTTACCCTCCTTTAAAAAATGTGTTGCTTTTCTCTGGAATACTACTGGTTAATCCTCCTGAGAATGTCCTCGCAGTCCTGTTCTCACTTGATTCAAGTTGAAATCAATCCGCATGTGATTTAATTTTTTGGGAGTGGTTAGGAGATTGTCGACCTACTGGGAAATGATTTCCCAGAAGTGCCCATAGTATTGGCTGGAGATTTTAATGCACGAATAGGGAATTCTGCATCAAGACAAGCAGCTATTGTAGGTGTTGACGAGGATTATGATTTTTTCTGGCCCTTTCGGGTATCCAGGGACTCTGACTTTAATGCTCAGGGAGTCTGGTTTCTTAATTTCCTATATACCTGGCATTGGAAGCTGTTGAATGGTGGGTCGTCTATGGACCCATTGGGCCAATACCCCTTCCTGACTCAGCAGGGATGTAGTGTGATAGACTTCATCTGTGTGCAAGAACCTTATCTGAGCGAGTGTGGGAATTTTGACGTACAGCTGGAAGGCCTTGGGGATCATTTGCCCATTTCTTTTGATTTATTCAGGAAAGACCCCCATCCTCCGGTGCCATCCTCAGCCTCTCATCCTCCTTTAGAGGGTGATGATTTATCTGCTGTGGCGCATCGGGTGTACTGGATAGAGGCAGTGGGAGAGACCAGTCTGTCTCTTTATACCAGAGAAGATTTGTTAGGCATCAGATGGAGCATTTTGGCTACACAACTGAATGACTCTCCTACAATTATAGCTCAATATGAAACTCTGATAGATCTTTTTAAGAATGCCCTTATACCCAAAAAGTGCCCAGCCAACAAGTACGACCCAAGAGATCTTGTCCTAACTGGTATGACGCTGAGTGTGCCGAGCATAGGGGTTTCCTTAAGCTCTGGCGTAGGAAGGTTAAGTCAAACCCTAATCAATGCTATATTGCCCAATTAATATCAGTAAAACGCAGATATAAGGTATTAATTAAAGAAAAGAAAAGGCTTTTCCTGCATAAAGCATAGATAGAGCTGGCTATTGCCTTCAACCAGCATGATCATGTAACTTTTTGGGCTTTGGTTAATTGGGGGTTTAGATCGCCCTCACCCCAGGCAACTCTAGCTGCCAATGTATGGCTCTCCCACTTTGGGGGAATCTTGTCATGCATCCCTGATACGTATGCCATACCCCAGGGGACTCTGAGTGAGGCTGCCCACTGGCCACCTGTGGACTGCGAGGACCTTCGGTCGTTATTTAGCACAGTGCGTAAGCGGAAAGCACCCAGGATTGATGGTATTCCTGCAGAACTGTTTCTGCATAACCTCGATTGGTGGCTGCCAATCCTTTCTCATCTATTCAACACGATTACTAACTCTGGAACTATCCTTGCGTTGGAACATCAGTATCGTGATGCCCATTTATAAAAAAGGGGATAATAAACTCCCCCAGAATTTTCATCCAATTAGTTTGATCAACGTGGTCGCTAAGCTTTACGCTAGATATTTGTTGGGCAAGCTGGAAGATTGGGCCAGCTGGAAGATTCTTGCCTATTTCCCTGAGACCAGGCAAGATTCTGGATGGGTTATTCTATGGTAGACCACTGCCTCACACTCAACCATCTTATGGAGAAATATGTGAATATTAGGAAGGGCAGATTATTCATAATCTTTCTTGACCACCGCTCGACCTTCAATCTTTTAGATCGTAATGTCTTCTGGGACAAATTATTTAATACCAATATGGATCAGAGATTGGTGTGTTTGGTGCATTTGTTGTACACTAATTCTGCCCTGAGGGTGTGGGTGTGCAATAATGGTCAACTAACACATCAGGTCCCAGTGTCCAATGGGGTAAAGCAAGGCTGCGTCTTAGCTCCCTTTCTTCTTAATTTTTATGTAAATGGAATAGTGACTGCAGTAACCCAGGATTATTGCCTTCCTGCAAGGGTTCTGGGGAGACCGCTTGTTATACTCTGACAACATGGCTTTTTTCTCTCCTTCCACTTTGGGATTTAGGATTGACTTCAGTTGGGCAATTTTGTACAAGTATGCACCTTTCTATTAACCACCAAAAGACCAAAGTCATGATAGTAGGGAGGAGCCCTAGGAGCCTCGGGCAGTGTAAGAGGGCTCTTGACAGGATCTCAGCTGGCGGAGGCGTATCCAGTCATCTAGGCTCAAATTCCAGTGGGCAGTCTTGGGCCTGCTGAGATTTTGGAGGGTACATGGGGGCAGGCTGGTTGCTCCGGCATTAAAGCTTTTCAACGCAAAGTCCAGACCTTCTTCTTTGTACGGTGCTGAGGTTTGGGCCTTGGCCCCAGCTGAGGTCCTTGAGCTCCCCCAAAATCTGTTTCTGAGGACCCTTCTTGCAGTGCCTAAATGTGCCCTGCCTTGCTTATTGCGACTTGAAATGAGTACCTTGCCTATAAAAGTTAAAACTCATATGGCCATAGTGAATGTTTGGAACAAACTGGAGGGCATGCCAGAGGATAGACTCCCCTGAAGTTGTTATGCTGAGGCCAGGACATGGCCATTTCCGCATTCTTGGTACAATAGGGTGAGGAGCCTATTACGTAGTTTGGGCCTCTCCGCAGAAATGTTAAATACCATCCCTCAATGTAGCAGAAGGAGACTTGCCTATAAACAGCTTAAAGATCAAGCAATCCAGTTGGATTTAGGAAAAATGCAAGCTCTTAAGTGTGCCCTTAAGCTCTTAAGATATAGGGAGTTCAAGTGCTCTTCTGGTCTTGAGTTGTATCTAGAAATATTAGATAATCCCGGTCTGCGCACTGACTCTTCTGAGATTTTATTTATTGCCCACTGAAGTTTTGTAGGGAGACGCTCTGGAATTCCCTACGGAAGAACAATATGTCCTTGTAGTTCAGGATGTGTTGGGGATTTGCTTCATATGGTATTTGCCTGCCCCCTTACGCAGTATGCAAGGGAATAGTTTCTCACCTCCAGGCTCGCCCTGAGGCCGTATTCTTTCCCTATTCAATTATTGGTGTATTTTGCAACGACTACAGCCCCTGACTTGTTAGTCAGTTTGGCTTTGATGGCTCATGAACTTTGCAGGCAACTTATCTGAGCCTCCCCTGTCTCCCCGGCCCGTTTACCCAGTCCATTGTGGCACCTTGTCTCCCGATTTAACTTATCTACTTCCAGTTTGACAGATCCTGTGGTCTGATCTCCCCAATCACCCAGAGGCAGTGAAGGGGGTTGCAGCTCACCTTAGGCTGGGTGACATAGGTCAGATGTGGCTGCTTTCCTCCCCCTCTTTCCCACACTTGCTAGGAGTGTGGGGGTGGAGCCTGGCATTGTGGCGGCTGTGTTGGGTGGGGCCTTGTATGGTCTCCCTGTGCTCAGGGCTGGTGGAGAGATTCCTGGGGGCATCCCGCTACAGGATGTCCTTGTTGGCACTGGACTTTATAAGCCTTTGGATACCTCTTGATTTTTTATTGTTGTAATTTAATAAAAGACTGTCAGTTTATACGAATCCAATTGTGTAAGCCTTGTGTTGTCTCTCTGGTGGGAGCACAATTTCTGCATAGTTGGGGATATTGGGTGTGTGTGTGGGGCGGGGGGGTTGGAGGGGATTATTTTTAATTCCTTTGTTGATGGCTTTTAATTTTAAAAAAATTGTTATTGTATTGTTGTAAGCCGTCCCAAGATGCCGTAGGCATGAGGGGACGGCTAAAAAATGCTTTTAAATAAATACATTTTCAGAATGTTGGTGGGAATCCATGGTGAGATTCTATCTGAAGTTCTGACTGCTGTTTTTTGCCCTGCACTGTGCATGCAAGGTACAGATGCCACCCTTTTGCAGGTGGTGCAGTAGTACAGGGAAAGGGAGGGCAGGAATTAATCCAGTCATCCTAACGGACTGTGGATTGGATCATATTTTAGTCTGTGTTCTGCCAGAATGATCGAAATAGCCAGATCTGCTGAAAACAGAATCTAAATCAGAATTTATTTAATTTTTCAGCCCTAGAAAGAAATAGATCGGAGAAATAAATAAGAAATAAATGAAGAGAGTAAAGTTCATGGCTCAGAGTAAATGGCATCCAAGTATAGTCATGCTAAAATCAGATTTGAAGGACAAAAACATTTTAAGTGCTGTGTGAAGCTATGTAATAAAATGGATGTAAAAGAAGAGCAAATCAATCTGATTATAATTATGCTTACAGTGGGTCCTAAGAGGTAGTGATGGGGTTCCTTCAACAATAATTCTTTGTGCCAGAATGAAACCCCATTGGGATGAAGCTCAAGGTGAAAAGTGTGAATGGACTTATTCTTTTTAGGGGGGGGGGGGCTTTAATTTTATTTTTATATCTTCACTAGCTGTTAAGCAAATGTCTGTCTTTGACTTTGAGATTGCAGGCAGCCAAATCATAAAGAACACATGATGGGCACAATATCATTATGGTTGCAGAAGCTCGTTAGCTAGCATGGTGGCAAATTCTGAGTAAGCTGCTGTTCTATTGGGAAGCCCTGCTGGAAGGGATTTATAGTAATTGTACAAATTCGATTTTTTAATTCTGCCAATGTGCATCTCTTGCAGGGTGCCACACAGTTCTATTTTCTCTTTCCTCCTGTTCAGTTGTTACGTTAGAACATTTGGGGACATTGCGGGATGGTATGGTCTGTGTACTATCAGCATGGCTTTGGCACAACGAATGCGGTCCCTTAATTAGGATACACATATGGGGATGAGGCCACATGGGCTGCAGAGGGCCTGATTCCTTGTACTCCCCTGTCGCAGGCAAGAATTGCTGACATACTTGGGGCCAGCATGGGGAGCAGGGCAGATGACCGGGTCCCCTGCGAAGCAGCCGGGCAGCTCTCAGAGCTCCTGCCACAGCTGGGGTGGGCTGCTGTGCCGGCCACACAAGCGGGTACCCAGCCCTGCCCCACTTCCCTCCCCCAGCCCAGCCCACGCCTTGTGATGTGGCTGTGCATGTCGCGCATTAGCATTTGTCGCTCAAAGCTCTTCAGCAGTACTTGCCACATGGCCGGGCAGAAAGCAACCGGGCACACAGTTTGCCCTGCCTTGGACAGCCGTACCCTATTTTGAGTAAGGCTGCTCCATGACACGTCCTTGGAGTTTTTTCGAGTATGCATTACATAGTAGCCAGCTGTTTCCTCTACCATGTGGCAGGAGAAACATTTGGCGGGAGCTGGCCACGTGATGCACTGCATTGTGTGGTAAGGCTGCCTAGAGTGGGGCAAGGCTGCCCAGAGCACAGCCCGTGTGTCATGTAGCTGTACCCATGGTGTTAGGCTGTCTGTTCTCCCAGTGTCTGGTTGGAAACTGGAAAGGGAGAGTTTATCTTGAGTATCTCATCAACTACTATGTGCTACATGAATTAAATAACACAACTGTTGCTTTCTCCATCATATACTTCAGCATAAGTCTTCACTGAAGCAGTTGTAAGAATTTTCTTCCCTCAGGCATTGTCATAACACCTTGCTGTCAATCTCACAGTCACTGTATTATTTAAATCTCAGATTTTATAGTTTAATGATAACTTTCCAGTTGCCTTCAGAGAAGGAATGCTGTACCATTGCTTAGTGTGCAAATAATTTACCTTTAATACCATGCTTTAAGACTGCAGCCTTGAATCATTTATTCCAGAGTAAATCATTGCTTTTAATGGGATTACTCTAAAGTAAGCAGCTTGAAGGCTGATGTCTCATCTTTCTGCTTTTACAGACCTGTGGCACAAAAGCATATGGCTAGTACGCTCTGCCTTCTAAGGTTGCAGGTTTGTCCTGCAACAGTTCAAAAACTTTTTAGTACCTATCCCCCAGTGTTGTGGTGAATAGTTCTACTTCCCACAAAGCATTTCTCGAACAAACTGTGCATGTTGGGATTGTCAATTTATACAACTCTTGCTAATCATTATTGGATTCTATCCAATTTTCTCCTCTATTTAGTAGTAGTACACTGCAATGAAGTAAGAGCCATATCATTTTGTCCCTGAAGGACATATATTAAAAACTATTAACATGCTTTACAGAGATTTAATCATTTGTGAGCAATTTATTTGTTAATGGAGCCTGATTGATCGGACTTACTATAGCAAAGACTGTGTTTGGTTGTTTCTCCCCTTCCCTGGCACCTTTTTTCCCCTGGAACATGCCTTCACTAGAGCGGAAATAGGTAGTAAACCTTTTACCACTGGGTTATGGTGGTACCCACATACCTGGGTGGTTATTGGGTATACCAAATTATTATTATTATTATTAAGCATTTATATAGTGCCAACAATGTACCTGGTGCTTTACCATTGTAAGAAGGAGATACGGTCCCTGCCCTAGTAGGCTTACAATCTAACAGAGACAAGAGGGGTGGGGGTGGGGAACAGAGGAAGAGACAAGGATACATACATGAACTCGTGAGGTCTCAGGTGCACGTGCTTGGCTTAGTTACAAAGGTGTAGTTACTCATTTAATGTTACACAAGATATGATGATTCAGAATAAGTCAGTAAGGGGGTGAGGGGAATGAGGAGCCAGAGAAAGCTTGATGGAAGTGGTGGGTTTTGAGGAGGGTTTTGAAGATTTGGAGGGAGGAAGCCGAGCAAATGTGTTCAGGGAGGGAGTTCCAGGCATGGGGAGCTGCCAGGGAAAATAGGCGGATACGTTTTAAGGAGCAGGGGAGCCATGAGCAGGCGAGTGTGGTGGCAGAGGAGGAGCAGAGCTCCTCGACAGGAGTGTAGTGGGAAATGAGTGCTGAGAGATAAGGCTATGAACAGCTTTGTAGGTGAAAACCAGGAGTTTTTGCAGAATGCGTTTAGGTCAGGAAGAAGGAGCCAGTGGAGAGAGGAGAGGAGAGGAGGTGCTGTGCATGGTCAAAGCAGCGGGCAAGGTGGATGACCTTGGCAGCAGTTATGAATAGAAATGAGAAGAGCAAGGTGAGAGCGAGGAAGGCCAGTGAGAAGGAGGTTGCAATAGATGACCAGGACATGGGCAAGGGTTTTAGCAGAGGAGTGAGGAAAGGACAGATCTTAGCAATGTTGTGCAGAGAGAAGCGACAGGATTATTGCGTGGGGGGAAGGGGGGCATAGCTCAAATGGTAAGAGTGCATGATTTGCATGTATAAGGTCCCAGGCTCAATCCCCGGCATCTCCACCTCAGGATCCCTGGTAGCATGCCTGGGGGAGGCTTCTGCTGGGGACTTGGAGGGGTCCCAGGTAGCATGCTGGGATGGCATCTGTCGGAGACCCTGGAAGAACCGGATTTGGACCCGAACGTCAGGTTGTGATAATACTGGGCTAAGATGGACCATTGGTCTGACTCAGTTAGGCAGTTTAGTTTAGGATTTGGCAACAGAATCAATCTGAGGTTTAAAGGAGAGGGAGAAGTCAAAGATGAACCCTAGGCTATAGTACTTGCTTACTAGTAGAGGGGCAGGCACGGTGTGGTGGCAGTGGCTGCAGTGGTTCCAACAGTAGTAGTACCGCACCAGTGGTTGCAACAGTAGTAGTATGGCAGCAGGCTGGGGGCTTCAGGGCGCTTTCTGTTGTAGGAGGCTTGTCATTCTTGTGCCTGCTGGCTTGCTTCTGGTGTACTTTGTCCCAGGATGTGGGAAGGCCAAGGCTCCCAGGAGACCTCAGGAACCCCCCGGCCTGCCTCTGACACCATGTTACTACCTCTGATACCCCTGCCCCAAGTCCTTGGACCCTCTGTAAGCAAAATGTACCCAAATGGGTAGCATATGGATATTTATCAGGCTCATTTGACATACCTGGACCATCAGAGACAAATTTGTACGAGTTATCTGTTGTAACAGATACCTTCTTCTGTACTAATCTCCACCTTTATTACTAACACTTTCTGTATCGCTTTCTGAGTGGTTTATTTCCAGAATCCTCCAGTGTGCATAATTTATATGAATAAGGCTTTATACGGATGTTTTGATGGGTTACTTTTCATCTTAAAACATACTGGCATTAAGGTTTATGATGTCGTTAACAGCCTACTAATTAAATCCACCTCATTAGTGTTTTGTTTCTGTTTCTTAAAAACAACTTAGGGATGCGCTTTATTAAGACTGATTTTTATATCGTGTGACTGTATTTGCACTGAAAATTGTATTATGCCTTTCTAAATATTATGTGCCTTAACATTTTTAAAAGCTAATGTATTTTTAAAAGGGGTCCGTGTGTATATTATCCCTTTGTGTCTTTTTGACACATTCTGAAGAGTATTTAAATAGGAGTGTGCACCAAGTACATATTTTGTGTTTTGTTTTTTCATTTTTATTATTAGAACTTTCATTTTTTTAATTTTTGTTACGGAAAATTTTCATTTTTGTAATTGCTTCATTTTTGTTTTCCTATTTCCAGCTTTAACATTTTTATTTTTAATAGAATCTGCACGATGGCTTGTACCCCTGGCCACAGGAATCATCCATGCCAGTTTTCATACAGATTGGATAAATGATTCCAATTTTATAAGCAATTTAATTGCTTGGTTTTTGTACACATTTCCAACTGGAACGTGTTTGTTTTCCAGCTAATGTAGATGGAATTTGGACTTGTGACCCACAATCAAGGGGTCATTCCTGCCAGTTTTCAGAAAGATTGGATAAAGGGTTCCAATTTCATAAAAAGTTTAACCATTTAATGGTTTGCACACACATTTCCAACTGTAACATCTTTGTTTTCCATCTGATTGCTATGCAATTTGTACAGATTGTTCCGCTCACTAAAGGCATCATCCCTGCAAAATTTCAAAAGGATTTGATAAAGAGTCCAAATTTTATAAGCTATCAAGGTTTTTCATGATGTTAACAGAAGTTACACATTTCCTTAAATCTATTGCAGGTGTTGCCTCTGTTTAAATTGTAACTGTTTTACTAGATGCAGAGATCTGCTTTTTGGAGCATTTGTAGAGGGTGAAGAAGACAGGAGGAGGTGGGCGGAACAGCGGAGGAGCAGGTGCAGGAGGCACTGGAACTGGCATAGGCTTCAGTCATTGTCCTCCAAATGTCTGTGGGAGCATACATGGAGGACAAAATGTAGGTGCAGAATTCTGCTTTTATGAGCACTTGCAGTGAGGTTGGAGATTGCAGCACACACAGTCACACAGAAAGAACACTGATCCAGCCTACGAGCCACACAAGATCTAGCCATGGTGGGGGCTGTGCAGCTTCGAAGAAGTTTGTATTGGCTTCCCAATGTCCACCCCCAACCCTCCCTGATTGCAGTGATTGGGTACTGGCAATTTGGAAGCCTGGGAAGCATCGCTAGAGAATGAACCTATACTAGGGATTCTCTTATGTCTGTCACAGTGTTACAAGATGGGTTTGTGATGCCAACTGGCCAGCAGAAATGTCAATCATGTATCCTCATTCTGTGCTGTGTCCACTCCAACTCCCCTGCTTGTTACTGCGAAGTTGGAAGCATCCGCTTAGGAAAAAGCCAGTAAGAGATTCTCTTATGTTCCCTTTTGTAGTGCTGCAGGGTGTGTTTGGGATGCCAGCTGGCCAGCATAGATATGTCAGTCATGTCTCTTAATTGCTGGGCTGCTTCCCCCTCCCCTCTGTCTTGCTTCCTGAAATCCAGATTACATCCTGAAATTTTAGTTTTTGTCCCCAAATTTTCAGAACTTGTATTTGCACGACTTTGGTTAAAATCACAAAAGTTTAATTGCTTTTCAAATTGAGGCCTTTCATACAATTCTCCTAAAATTTGGCAGGGATGATTCCTTGTGACAGTGAATCCAATTTTCATCCATATTTTATTGTGCACAAACCAGGAAATGCAATTTGCTTATAGGGACCTTTTATCCAATATTTCTGTAACATGGCAGGAATAACCCCCTCTGGGAGAGGTACAGTCTGTCTAAATGGACAAGTGGACAAGTAGAAAAGAAGTTACAACCAGAAATGCATCACAAACCATGATGCTTATAAAATCGGTACCCTTTATCCAATCTTTCTGAGATTTGGCATGCACGAGCCCTTCGATCAGGGGCACATTTCCTCCAAATTGGACAAGAAACAAAGAAGTTACAGCCTGATGTATATGTCCCAAAACTGTTGTGTGGTGGTGGTTTTTTTTAAAAAAAAAATTACGCAGAATTTTCATTTTTATTCTGAAATTTCATTATTAATTTTTTTGTTTTTCTGGTATTAACAAAAATGAAATTCTGTTGTTAATACCAGAAAACAAAAAATGCAATGCACAACCCTAGCATTTGAATGTCACCAAAAATATATATTGATAAGGTTTTATCCTGGATATTTGTACATGAAGAGCTGGAAAAATAGTGAAAGATAATTCTGAGGAACCTAAACCCAGTTCTTAAAAAACAAAATAAAATAAATTTTTTAAAAAATCACTTGCTTTTGGCGAGGATACTTTTGGAGCTGGCAAGTGGATTTTCACAACTCTGGGCCATCTTGCCTATTACAAATGCCAGTTTTGAGTTTCCTTTTTTACCTGACTGGTGAATTATTTATGTGTTCTTCCAGCCACCTAAAAAAAAAAGATTGGAAAAATAGATGTAGTGTAGGATTAGACAATCTATCTGGCTTTAATAAGGATATGTCATTTTTCAATCTATACAATCGATGTAAGCTTCCTTCTTAGGGGGAAAGAGTCAACCCCACAAAATGTATATTATTTGGTTTATATATTTGTTTGGAATTGGGTTTTTTTTGTGTTTGTTTACTAGTTTAAATATTTTTTCTTGATACTTATGATTCACTTAAGGTATGATTTCATAGATCAGTATGCAGCTTAAGACTTACTACTGCTGTAAACCAATCTTATACACTTATGCTACTTATAATAAAAGGATTATTAAATAAAAAGGAAAAAAAAAGATGTAGCCAGATCAGTTTTGTGACATTAATTCTTCACCACAAAAATATTATCTCCGGTCTACTATACACAACTTTGATATACAACTGTACCCCAAAATCCTCTTACTCCATGGACAGAAGAACAAAATTAATGTCAGCAGTAACTGCTCCCTTCTGTTAGAGGGCGCCCCCGCCGGCCGCCTCCGGCTTCTGGGACAACGGCAGGAGGCCATTCTCTGTGCGCCGAGCCCTTCACTGCAACCTAGGGCCCCAGATACCGGCGCGGTCACACCCGGGGGCTCCCCGCGGTGACGGGTTGCCAAGGTAACACACACACCCCCGACGTGACAGTGGGAAACGTGCCGGCAGGGACGGATGATGGCGTGGGGGCGGGGCCCGTGCCTCTGCATCGCTCCGCACGCCTGCAGGCATGGCAGGGGGCGGAGTCCACACAAGAAAAGCCGGCGCTGCAGGAGACACAGCGCCGGTGATCAGATCATCAGAGACCGGCCTTGATTGACTGAACATAGAAAAGCTCAGTGTGATTTTCCCCTTTCCCTTCCTTCCTGCGCGACCGGGTAGATTAGTTTTGTGATAGTTTGTGGTGTTCCTTGTCCGGTTGTTCCTTGAAGTGTGAGTGAGTGAGTGTGTGTGAGCGAGAGGAGTGCGAGCGCCTGCCCCACCTGGGGTTCATTCCCTTCCCTCCTTCATCTGGAGTGGTTGATCCCTTATCCTCCCTGTACTCCTGGAATCCTGCCCTTGTGCCTCATGCCTCCTGTACCTTCTGTAACTTCCCCTTCTCCCACCCACCCCTGTGGACTGGGGAACAGAAGTTGAGTGTGCTTGGTGCACGGCCCCACCTATCTCATACTGCTCTGCGCCCAATGATGATAGAGGTCTGGTTTCTCTGGAACCACTAGACCAAACCACTATCCTGACAGGCATTTCTCCTACAAGGGACCCTTCCGGAGCTTGTATATAAGGGGCTATGCGTGCGTGTGGGGACCCACAGCTACCCCGACCTCAAGAATCCCCCTTCCCCCGTGAAACTTTCAAACTGAAAATGTATTATGGCTACTAGCCTTGAATATATTTAAAGTTATGTTTAAGTTGGTGAAGTTATATGTAAGTTGGTGAAGCTGTAGCTCAAGTACTATAAAGAAGCTACAGAGCCCTTGAGGAGGATTATAGTAAAGTAGCACTGACCTAACGAGATTCAAAGGCAAATTTCTCGGAGAGCCGAGAGGGGAATGGGGCTGTAATAAGGTTCCAGCTGACTTTTAGAAAAGGGTTTGGCCCAAGGAGTAAGCAGTGTGACATTGTAGCAAAAACAGGCAGATTTTACATCCTGGTATTTCTAATGTAAAAACAACCAAGTAAAATTATTTCAACACTTTTGAATGTATTTTTCAGTGTAATTGTTTTTCCTACCATAAATAGGCAACAAAAATGCAGATTTTTTGTTGTTGTCCTTTCTGTTCTTTCTTTGGCAAATAAAGTCTTTCAAGAAAGTTGAGAAATAAAATTGAGTTTGTGCAGAGGTGGAGCATGCCAGATCTCCCTCTGTTCAAACTCGTCTCATCAACTGTCTCTCTGACATCTCTACCTGGATGTCTCAACGTCAACTCAAACTCAACATGGCTAAAACTGAACTCCTTATCTTCCTTCCTCTCCTTCCTCACTGTCAATAACTATTGATGGAGTCACCATCCTGCCTGTCCCCCAAGCCCGTAGCCTAGGCTTCATCTTTGACTCAGCCCTTTCTTTTAAACCCTACATTGACTCTGTTGCTAAATCCTGTCGCTTCTCCCTCCATAACATTGCTAAGATTCGCCCTTTTCTCTCTGTCTCGTCTGCCAAAACTCTTGTTCATGCTCTGGTCATCTCTCGCCTCGATTACTGTAACCTCCTTCTCACTGGCCTTCCCCGGTCTCACCTTTCTCCCCTCATCTCTGTCCAAAACTCTGCTGCCAGGGTCATCTACCTCGGCAGTTGCTTCGACCATGTGCAGCCCCTCCTCTCCTCGCTTCACTGGCTTCCCCTTCCTGAACGAATCCTGCACAAGCTCCTAGTCTTCACCTATAAAGCTCTTCACAACCTTGCTCCCCCCTACCTCTCTGCACTTATCGCCCTCCATACTCCAGCCGGTGCACTTCGCTCCTCCTCTGTCCCCTCTCTCGCCCTTCCACGCCTTCCCTGCTCCCCTAAGCGCCTTCGTCCCTTCTCACTTGCTGCCCCCCATGCCTGGAACTCCCTCCCTGTCCACATCCGCCTTGCCCCCTCCCTTCATACCTTCAAATCTCTCCTTAAAACTCACCTCTTTCGCTCTGCTCTGTCTGACTCTTTATCCTGCTGAGCCACTATTCTTATACCTACGGTCTGTTTACCCTTATCCTTGCAACATGGACCTGCCTGCTGTCATTCTCATCGTAACCAAGCCAAGTACGTGCACTTGAGACCTCGCATCTTCATGAATGTTAGACCCCTTGCCTCTCCCTCTGTTCCCCTTCCTAAGTCTCTCCCCCAGCTCCTGTCTCTCAGATTGTAAGCCCTAGGGGCAGGGACCGTGTCTATTTTATTACTTTGTAAAGTGCCAGGTACACTGCTGGCGCTATATAAATGTTTGTTAATAATAATAATACTTAACCTGTTCTTGAATAATAATAATAATAATAATAATACTTAACCTGTTCTTGAATAATGAAACAAATTCTTTTTTTCTCTAGGATTTTAAGACTGGGTTTGGTATCACTTCAATTCCTATGAATGTGGCTAATGTGAGACACGTGGACCGAACTGCAAAACAGTCTTTCGAAATAATCACACCCTATAAAAGCTTTAGGTAAGAACTGTCTGTATTTTCATGTATACAAAATATAATTAGGTTAGTAAATTGAAAACAGGTTTGCACTGTATTAATATTTGTCCACTTGTTTTTTGCAATCATTTCTGCATGTTACATGATATCTTTATTTAGCTAGGGTGTCTTGGATTTGTTTTTCAACCTCTACCCATTCTAAGTATAGTAATTATTCCACAACGAACACCTTCCAACTCGAATTGCCCTAATTCATGGTAAATTAGAGTCCTAACTGTATTTTCCTGGTGGGCAAAAAGTAGAGAAAATGGTGAAAGTTTTTATAAAGTGGACCACAGTGCTGAAAATACCTACCTACTTACCTTTTATATTATTGTAAGGATTCATTATGCCAGTCACTTGTAAGAACTTCCTATTGAAGAATAAAGACAATTTCACTTAAAATGGATGACACTAATTTTTTATTATTATTTATTATTTCTTTACACTTTCTATCCTGCTCCTCTGGCGACCTGGAGCAGCACACAAGAATAAAATAGGCACAACAATAAAAAAAAACGCACGTTCAAAAATATAAAAATACAAAAATTGAATAAAATATAAAATGCATGAAGGAATGCTTTTACTTTCTATCTTTGCAACACCAAAATGAGAATAAAGCCGTATAAAGATGTAAAAGTCCTTTTTAAAAGGCTGCATTACCAAACTGTCCTTTAAATGAAACCTTAGTATTAGCTTTTTTTTTTTCTTTCTCTGATTTTCCTGATGTTCATCTTACAGCTAGAGATTGAAAAAACAAACTTAATTGCCAGTTTAATTGATGGATAGCTGATGAATACTTGTGTCTGGTAGTCTAGAAGAGCAAGTAGACTGGTCATGAATGATAACTTACTAACTGGGGTGAATATAAAGTAGTCTCTGAATAGTAAGCCAATACCTCCAGACGTTCTAACAAGGCTGGCCTGTTATCACTAGATCTATATGAAGGCATCCCTTGGGTACCCTATCTTGAGTGCTTGGAAAAATTCTCTGATCTCCCTTGGGTTCTGCCCTGACCAAGATAGTTATGAGTCTGTGGTTTGAGGTGAAGTCTTGAATCTGGTATATATTGACTTATGTGATTTAAAGGAGGTTTAGAATGTAGGCTGAGCATGTCAAAATGAACCATAGTGATTTTTATGTGTATTTTAGCTTTTAGAGATAGGGGAACCATAGACCCTGTTTATTGGGATTTTAAATAAAGATAATTCAGAAAAATCAATTGCTTCAGCTTTACAGCAGAGTCGGAAAGGGAGAAACAGGAGTGGATTGAAGCGCTGCAGCAATCGATAGCAGAAACTCTCTCGGATTATGAAGTAGCTGAGAAGATCTGGTTCAATGAGTCAAACAGGAGCTGTGCTGATTGTAAAGCTCCAGATCCGGACTGGGCATCCATCAATCTCTGTGTTGTCATTTGCAAGAAGTGTGCAGGTAGAGTAATTATTGATTAGACCATTTTGACTCCATAGAATATCATATTTTCATACCTATGCACATCTCTGCATTGGATTGTTTGACAGTGTTCATTTGTAACGCATTCTTGAAAATGTTTTGCAAAACACAATTTAAATTAAAGTTCTTATATTTTAATCCTCAGATAATTGAAAAATGCATTGTATTCATCCAGTATTGGGGTAAAATAGATCCCTATGATTCCCTGCCGGGGCCACCGCGTCACGAGCGAACAGACGTGGTGGTGGCGGCTCCTGGCGGGGAATCGGGGAGGGGGCGGGGCTGCACGGTGCAACGTGCAGCTGCACGCCCCTGCCTCCCCCACGCTCCCCCGCCGCCTGCCCTCTGGGGAGACGGGCGGGCGCCGCAGCCAATGCGGCCACAGTGCCCGCCCGAATTGACAACGGCCTGAAATCCCGGCGGGGATACTGGGCCGTGGCTGCCGTCCCGACGTGATGACTCGGTTCATCACGGTGGGGAATCAGTCGCCACGCGATCGGCTGAACCCGCGGGGCCGGCGCCAATCGCGTGGTGAGTGTGATTCCCCACCGTGATTGACCGTGGTCAACATCTGGGGGGGAACATTCGTTCCCCCCCATCAGACATTACGGGATCACTTTCATCATGTGCAGATTCACTGTGGTTGGCTGTGATCTCGTAACGTCTGAAAATACCCAGGGAGGATAAGGCCATTGCAGCAAAGCTGAATGAATTCTTTGCTTTTAGTCTTCACTGCAGAAGATGTTGGGGAGATATCCACACCGGAACTGTTTTTTGTAGGTGATGAATTGGAAAAGCTATCACATCAACAAGACTGTGGAGGAGGTTCTAGAGCAAATTGACAAACTAAATAGGGCAAATCACCAGTTTCACAGAGTTTGCACCTCAGAGTTTTGAAAGAAATCAAATATGAAATTGCAGACATACTTCTGGTAATTCATAACCCATTGCTAAAATCTGCCACTGTTCCTGAGGACTGGAAGGTAGTGAAGGGGAGTAAGGAGTGATGTGATCATATTTGCAGATAACACCAAGTAATTCAAGGTAGTTAAAACACGAGCGGACTGTGAAGAATTGTAGGAGGATCTTGCGAGACTAGGTGTCTGGGCATCTAAATGGCAGATGAAATTTAATGTGGACAAGTGCAAAGTGATACACATAGGGAAAAGCAATCCAAACTTTATATACACAATGCTGGGTTCTAAATTAGGAGTTACCACTCAGGAAAAAGACCTTGGAGTCATTGTGGACAGTACATTGAAATTCTTAACTCAGTGTTAGGTGGCCATAAAAACAAACAAACAAAATGTTAGGAATTATTCATAAAGGGTTAATATCATAATGCCACTATATAAATCCAGGGGCGGCTGGTGGGTTTTGAGGTTGGTGGGGCAGTAAAGCCGGCCAGCCTGCCGGCGAGCTATGGTGGGCGGAGCCAGGGCACCGGTGGGCGGCATGACCCAGCAGCAAGGAGTTCCAAGGGTTAACGTTGGATCGACATTACGTTACTTAATCCAGAAATTTCAGTTAGGTTAGGCAGGTTATAATCACCTCCTCGGCCAGGTTTAAAAGCAGGCAGACGTCCTTAAACCTCACCTACAAGCAGTTTTAGCAAAGACACACACACACACATACACACACACACAGCAGAGGTTAAGAATACTGCTTCAGAAAGAAGGGACTTGCTGCATGTATGTTGGAGGGACCCCAATCCCTGCTTCAGAAGTCCCTTCTGAAGCAGTATTCTTGCCCTCTGCTGCATGTGTGTGCGCGTTGGGGGAGGGGGAATTTCAAGGCCCATGAATCACCAGAATCACAGTTACATTTCAGGGTTTTAAAAAAAATCACATTTCCACCATTGTGAACACACCTAAAGATCTCCAGAATCACAGTTGCATCTCAGGATTTAAAAAAAATCACATTTCCACCATTGTGAACACACCTAAAGATCTCCAGAATCACAGTTGCATCTCAGGATTTAAAAACAACAACAACACATTTCCACCATTGTGAACACACCTAAAGATCTCCAGAATCACAGTTGCATCTCAGGATTTAAAACAAAACAAAACACATTTCCACCGTTGTGAACACACCTAAAGATCTCCAAAATCACAGTTACATCTCAGGATTTCCAAAAAATCACATTTCCAGCATTGTGAAGAAACCGAACTTCCTAAGATCTTCAGACTGTCAGTTACATCTCGGGATTTCATCTTAAGGGACCATTATAGGCAAACCATCTTAAGGGAACATTATATGCACTATCCTCCCCAGCCACCACTCCCCCATTCCCAGCCCAGTCTCTCCAGATTCAATGTGTGTGGGGGGTCAGGAGTCCTGACCCTCCCGTTCCCATTGAATTGGGAGAGACTGGGCTGGGAATGGGGGAGAGGTGGCTGGAGAGATGGGTGCAGGGTAAGGGAGGGTCTGGGGAGGTGGTTGCAGGGTAGGGGAGGGTCTGGGCAGGTGGGTGTAGGTTGAGGAGAGTCTGGGGAGGTGGGTGTTGGGTGGGGGAGGGTCAGGGATCAGTCTTACCTACACCTGGAGTTCCAGTGGTGGCGGTCCCCGGCTGCAGGCGGAGGTGTAGGGGAGGGGGGCCTTGGGGGGGGTTATTGCCCACGTGTCCCCGCAGAGCCAGATGCGTGGGCAATTACATTTTTTTTTAAAAAAATTAAAACCACGTTTGCTGCCATTGCTCCCCCCCGCCACCGCCACTGCCACCGCTGCCACTCTGAGTGGCAGATGGGGGCCCCATCTGCTGGTCAGAGCGGCGGTGGGGGGGAGAAGCAAGTCGGCAGGG
>QEPC01006809.1:1591454-1632753 GCA_003113815.1 Sphenodon punctatus
AGGCCAGTATGAATTTTGACCACAAGCAATTAACGTTTAAGCTGCAATAACTTTTTATTTTCCTGATGGATATTTTTCAAACTTTGTGGATATGATGGTCCTCACAATTTACAGCCATGATGAAATTTTCAGAAACGTAGGTCAAGCGGTTTTTGCAAAATTGGGGCTTCAGAAGTCGCCTCTTTATAATGAAGAGTGGCTGTACATTTAAGTATTCAGGCAGCTGCCGCTGCCTGAAAATAGTATGCACTGTGATTTAATAACGTCAAGATTCTTATTTTCCACGGAACACAGTTGGTTTAGATCCTATTATGCGTCCTTGCCACCACCACTGACTACGAGGTAGTTTTCCCAAGAATGAAGAAATGAATTGTTGATCCTAGTAGCCGTCTACTTTTAACCTTCCTGTTTATCTTCTATAATCAGGCTCTGTGTGCTGCAGTAGTTAAACCAGATGTGCTGGAAACCATGACACTGTTGTTTAGTGGAGCGGATGTTATGTGTGCCACTGGAGATCCCGTTTACAGCACTCCTTACCTACTGGCTAAGAAAGCTGGACAAAGACTACAAATGGAATTCCTCTACCATAATAAGTTCTCAGGTACATAGTGGTGCCGTATGTGTTAAACTTTCTGCTACTACAGCGATCAAGTAGCCATAAAATGTGGCTACATTTGTATACATGCTAAGACTAGAAAGTTGATAGCACTCTGAACTGTAGCATGATGTGGCTAGTCTGCATATTATCAGGTGAAGAAAACGATGCATACTCCCAGTTCCACCCTGGTGTGTGTGTGTGTGTGTGTGTTGGTGGAAATGCTTGTAAATCAGAGGTTGGGAACCTTTTACCCATGGAACAAATATGGCCCATGGTTGTTTTTTATTTGGTCCATCTCCAGTTCCTGGCTCCAGCCTTTGAATCCAGCCCCTATCCTCAAATACTGAAAGAGTAAGCTCAGGGGAAGGGGGCAGAGATAATAAGGGCACACATTCAAGGACGGGAGATAGATGATTGGAGTATTTCCATGATCTTCCTTTTCCTGCCCTCCCATTAAGCACATCACTTAAGCCCCCTGCCCCCAAATCCAATCCAGCTTGCAGAGCGTGTACCTATTATAATTTCTCCACCCCTTTTGTAAATGTTAATCGTTGATATCTACTTGGTTCGTTATCGTTACAGATTTCCCGAAATACTACAATACTCATTCTGAATGCGTTTCCTCTCCGGATTCCTCAGAGTCCAGTTTTCTTTGTGAATTTTTATACAAAGTGTCTTTTAATGCAAGTAAACCTTTTACAGAGAAGAAATTGAAAGAAGGTATCTCGTTATTACTCTCTACGTTCTCTGGATTCTGTACAATGTTGGGAAAATGTGTAGCACCTGTGATTTTAGAATTTTAAAATGTTAAATTTTCTCTCTCTGGATCTGTGAAATGGCAGAGCACGTGTACAGAGAGGCAAAAGGACAACTTTCCCTCAAAGAAAATTTCCCTATGATTTCTTTAGTAAGTAATTCATAGAGAACATGGAAAAGAGGAAAAAAACACGTTAATAGTCGCTAAGCAGTAAATACCTTTTTGAATATTGCTCACCATATCCAAACGTATATAGACACTGTAACTTACCCAATAGATACTGCCAGTGAGGCAGAGGGATGTTCAAGAAAGTGTGTTAAAAACACTATGAAAGCAGTGACAATAACCTTGACAATTACCAGACTGATACTCAGGCTCTTATTTAATGGAGATCTGCACTGGAGAGTCAACAGTGTGCTTTGATGTGTCTAAATAACACGAAGTTCAGTGCAGCAAGCACCTAATGCCAGATTTTCTAATTTGTGGAAGTGTGTGGGTGGGGTAGGCGGAGAGGAGAGGGACTGCTCAATGTAAGGAAATTGATTTTTTGGATACAAAAGAAGCGTCACTCCATTGGCATTTATTGTTACAGAATGTCAGGCCCCTTACATATCCTTGGGTCTTCTGTTCCTCTAACAAGTTTAGTAAAAATTGGCATCTGGGATTCAAAGTTACTAAGCAAGGAATGACCACATTTCTGCGTGCAAACCAGACAAAACCCAGACATGCCTGTTACCTTTTAAGATAACGTACAAATTTTCAGTATGAAGAATTGTACTATGCCATCATACTAACAAACTACCATTTTTAGAAGTCTTGTGAAATAAACTTTTTGCTACAAATGGAATACTTTTTAATGTGGCACCATCTTATTCAAAAAAGAATAGTTGATTTTATACGGTCCACAGTCATTTTCAGAAGAGACTACTGATTTTGGGCGTTCCTCTTTAAAGCATCTAAGGAAAGATGGGAAGCATTACGCTTCTGAATTTCCCCCAAACCAACTTGTGAGTTTGATACAGTAACACCAAATTTTAATCTGGATAAAGCAAGAATTGCCTCAAAGCTGTGAAAAATAAAAATAGCCATTGCCAAACCTTGCAGACTGTACAGAGAGAGTGTCAATGCCCTCATAGCCATAATTTGATTGACCTGTGTGACCAGAAAGCTTGCATACTGTCACCAGTATTTGTTAGTCCAATGATGGATATCATCTAAACTACTTCATCTCCATCTCTTACTGTTGGGATCAACATGGCAACCACCCTCGTGAGTGTATAATCTCTGACATTTACCTGGGAAATAAACTACCTTCTCACTTTGGGTGTAAATAGATGGACAGCACCTCTGCTTCTGTCTGCCCCAGTCTGTTTCACCCCGCCCCCCCCCCCCGCCCCGCCCCGGTTGACTGATCTTTGTAAAGCTACCCATCACATGTTCAAAGCAGAGGAGGCTGTTGGTGCTCCAGGGTAGCCCCACCAGCAGCAGTCCAGAACATGCCAGAATGCACCGGCCAAACCTGGGTCAATGGCTTCTGTCGGCCTGTTGGGTGGACCTTCAGTGCTGCTCCACGCCTGGTCGTCCCTTGCCCCATTAAGCACTGTGGAATTGTGGGTGCAAGACTAGAGCGTCGGGTGAGTGACTGCAACTCTGTGGCATGAGGGGGCACCGGACGGACGGTTCGTGGGAACCATCAGTCCATCTGTTGCGGACCCAGGCGGGGCTGGAAGTGGGTGGACGCAGGAGTGCGCCCGTGGAGCAGTTCCAGGGCAGCCAGGCTCCATGTCTATTTAAAAACACCCTTTGTGAATGCTCTTACATAGTCTCAGAGAAGTTTCATAGCCACTACTCCCTCTCCCTCAAAAATGGTAGTCAGATGAACCTTGAACTTGCTCAGGAGAATCTTCAGGCACAATCACCAGGTTAGATAGCACATACATCTCTCTGTCCCACCCCTCCTCCCTGTTTGGATTTTGGAGGAACTCTTCAGCTAATAATGTGGAAATGATATAACCCTTCCTTCTGCTTGAGTACTCTGAATATTGGGAATTGATCACTGTTTCTGCCAATGAAAGTGCATGCTAGTTACAGTATATGCTGTTTTTCCTTAAGTGGCTTTTATGTACCTCCACCCTCAGATTTCCCATTACCAGTTATAAAGTAAGGACAAAGTGCATAAACACCAGATCATATGCCAATTACTCTCACGTTCCTCTGGCATAAGTCTGATCAGCAGCAAGAGAGAACTTCCTTAGGAACATTTTGGCTAGTGGCTGTGTTTAGTGGAGTCTTTTGGCTCTCGAGGAAAGGCCAGATTTGATGGCCAGACCCGTGGCCTTCAGATTAACTAATGATGGGAAACTTAAGCTAATTGTATAACAACAGCGAACTCTTAATAATAGGAGACCACAGTGCAGCACTTGGCTATTGTGTCTCAGGAGGAAGGAATGTGAGACTGTAATTTCTTGTAACCAGCTTAACTAAGAGTGAATATCGTAGTTGGACACAGTTTCAAGTAAAGCAAAAGACAGCAGGGCAAACATTTTGTAACGTTCTCAGCATACAAGCAGCATTGATTCCAGTAGGAATGCACAGCTTTTGGAAGAGTGGTTGTTAGTTAACAGCTGTTGCAGATAAGCAAGAAGAGTTCTCAAACACTGCTACCATTCTAATGCAATACATGAAAGCACAGATTTTGGCTTTCTTTTTCCTCAAAAAACCCAGGATGATGGCTGTCTGAAATATTCAGCATTCAGAAGATACGCCCTGCCAAGTCTTTAGATTATAAGAATTTGGAAAAAATCCAGGTCCTGTTGGGTAGAAAGAGGTCTTTTAAAACCTACTGTAAACAGAAGAGATTATACTCTTATGAATTTGCCTAGATAGAGGCAACGTGTAGTCTGTCAACATTAGAGCTGCATCGGGTACTAAAATTAGTACCTGCGAATAATGCCTGCATTTCCAGGCACCTGATGGGTTGCCCGAGGACCAGTTGGGTGCCTGATGCCCCAAAATACGAGCATTACACAGTGAAACTGCCGCGTCGCAGCAGAGAGTACTGCAGAGTCCAGCTGGGGGTTGTCGTTTTCAACGGTGGGCCGAGGCTTCCCCCACGCAGTGCTCTGATAGGCTCTGTGGCTGGGAAGCCACTTTTTAAACTGACAAGTCCTGGCCGAGAGTGCTGTGGAGCCTGGCTCCTTGTCACTTCTAAAGGCCAGCCGGTGCCCCACCCCCCGTGGTGCCTCTCGGGTAAGAGGCACTGTGGGGTGGGTGGGGGTGGTGGAGGATGGGCAGCCTTTGAATCTTACAACCCCTGACTGGGAGCACTGCAGAGTTGGACAGCGGTCCCAAATGGGGCCTGTCACTCTGAAAGGCCAGCTGGCACATGCTGTTCAAGCAGCTCATTGGGTTCTGTTTGGGCATCGATGGTCAGTGGGGTTGACTGTGGGGGTGATTTGGGCACCCCAGATTTGTCTGGGGTGCCCCAATCTCCAGGTGCCCCAATCTCCAGGTTCCCAGATGCAACTCTAGTCAACATGCATTGTGTTGTTTTTTATGAAGGTGTCAAGGGAACTACATGTCTGTCATTTGAAAACTGGTCTCTTGCTTTACTTGAGACTCTCTTAAACTTGTTAGGATTTGGCTTTAAGGAGTTAGTTATTTTCCTAGTTTCTCTTTCTGAAGACTGAACTTACAAGTTTTTTTGTTTGGTTTTAGTGTTCATTAAAGTGAAGATTAACATCAAAGCAGAGTGTGTGCTACTTACAATAGAGGCTGATTTTTTCAAGTTTCTTTTATGTACTTCCACCCACCTTTCCTGCTACCAGTTTATATCCAGTATAGACATGCAGCCTTTCAGTACATTATTATTATTATAAACATTTAGATAGCGCCAGCCATGTGCCTGGCGCTGTACAGATGGATGCCAAGCACTCACGCCCTATTGGCATAAGTGTAGATGTGTACTCTTTCTGCTGCTAAGTTTGTCATCCTGTGTGTCGCTGTTTCTTAGCTAGCACAACTGAACCAAATAATAAGCGCTTTTATGAATACAGAGTGTTAAGCAAAAAAAAAATTGGAGAGTGACCTCATATTAAAATCTCATGTGCCAACTGCATTCCCTCTGAGCTAATGTATAGAAAATTACCATGACGTTTACAGTTACAGGCAAAGAGTAAGGGCTGAGAAGGTTCAAGGAATCTAGACCTATTGATTAGCTGATCGTGTCTTAGGGGAGAGGTGATGAACCTGCTGCCTGCGGTCCTTTTGTGGATCATGGGCAGCTGCTAAATGGCCCCCAGAGGCTGTGCTCCATGGCTCATTGGAAGTCAGAGTGCTTCCTGTCTGGTGGCCATGCTCCCTATGTTAGGGAACTTGACCCCCTATGCAAGGTGTTATGTCCCCCCACCCTTGGCAGGATACTCCGGCTTGTGAAGTATAGTTAGTTAGATGTGATATGGTTTAGCCACTGGTACACTTATTCCTCATTTACACCAGTGTAAACTGGGAGTAAGACTGGAGTGAAGTTTATGTAAGTCTCCCAGTTTTTTTAACCATTAGTCTGTCCCCACTTTAGAGAGAGATCTTTATTGGATTTTTTAAAATTACATTAGGTAAAGGCACTTCACCTATTCTCTGGTTTGATAGCATGTTCTGTTCTCAGAAGCATAGCAATATTTGATGGCTTCTAGATTTAAAATAGCATAGCTTTTGTCACTCTTTGCTTTCTCATGTTTTGAACTAGTCTGCAGTGCGTACAGGTTCTGGAAAGTATGACCTTTTATGTTTTTTCCAGGAATTTTTGAAAGGTTTAGATTGTTTTCCTTAGCCTCGTAACACCGAGTGGCCACTCTAACATCACCTTTACAGTGTAAAATAGATTGACTCTGTCTTGGCCTCTATTTCCAGTGTTCATGAAAAAAGAGCCATACCTCTTTTCTATTGCTTTCTATGATTCAATTGTTCATTTGGCAATCAGTGCTTGTCAGGATACATTGTTTTTGCAGTTTTCGGTGTGTCTAACTTCGGAGGATTTTTTCTTCTGTATCTTATGGTTCTGCAACAGTGAAATAGCCAGATAGATCATTGTATTTTAAGGCTATTTCCCTCTGTCAGGCCATGAAGTGCGAAAAGAGAAATTTATGAAGCAACTTAATAGCTGTGCTTTTAATACTTATTAAAAATGTGCCTTTCGTTATATAAATAAATACTTTTGTGGACTCTACCACATTCTTTATCTACCTAAACTTCAAGAAGTAAGCTATACTAGTCCAGTCAAGGTAACGAAAAAACAAATGGAAAACCTAGAAAAAATGGCAACAGATATGTTTCTTGTACTGAAATACTAGCAAGGTAGCTGAGAAATCTTAGTCACTGAGAGTAGCCTGTGATATTACTGACCTTCTGTGATGACCCTAGACAGACTAATGTAGTGGCTCCCAAAATCTTGTCAGTGATCTGACCCCGTGTTAAGACTTGCATATAATTTCACAACTCCAGACAGCAACAAATACATGCAAAGAAGATCAAATATTGCTGTGTCATGACCCGTCTGCAAATGGCATGTCCGGAACTTGCAAACTTCTTTTCTGTCCCATCATGGCACTATTACCCCAGCCACTGGTCCTCAAAATTCTCTGTAACTGGTCTTTGTAAACTGTTGATTGTGACATGAGCTGCAGCTGTACTGATCCCAACCAGTTTACAATCTTAGTGTCTACTGGCTGGATGGCTTCTTCAGAATGCTTTAAACATACATACAAAGACATCTATGCTTTACACTATGGGCTCAATCCTAAACATACTTGCGCAGGAGTAAGTCCCATGGATTATTAATTTATTAATTTAAAGGTTTACTACGCCACCTCTCCTGCCACAGGCAGCTCAGGACAGCTTACATTCAGTAAAATAGCAATAATAAAACTATAAAACATAACCTAAAAGGAGGAGACCAAAATAACCCACCCCACCCTAGCCCACTCCCCCCACCCCATCACCCTTCTCCCCCACCAAATGCCTGGCAGAACAGCCAGGTCTTACAACTTCTTCGAAGGAGGGGAGATCCTCAACCAGGAGACGGTCCCGCAGATAGGCAGGGCCTAGGTTGTTTAGGGCTTTGTAAGCCAAGACCAACACCTTGAATTGGGCCCGGAAAATTACTGGCAGCCAGTGCAGAGAACAAATCACCAGCATAATATGCTCCTGACAGTCCAGACCCACCAGGAGACGGGCCGTCACATTCTGCACCAGCTGCAATTTCTGAGCCATCATCATGGGTAGCCCCATGTAGAGCACATTACAGTAGTCTAATCTGGAGATGATGAAAACATTGATGATAGTGGCCAGGTCAGAGTCTGAAACGTACGTCCGAAGCTGCTGCACCAGATGTAATTGTTGTAAGGCACGCTTCGCCACAGCCTCCACCTGGACATCCAGGGGGAGCTGTGAGTTGATGAGCACCCCCGAACCTGGGAGACTAATGAAGGGCAGACCCCGTCAATGATGGGGGCCACCATCTCCATCACCTTACCCACCAACATCACCTCCGTCTTGTCAGGATTCAGCTTCAGTCGATTAGCCCTCATCCAGTCCCCCACAGCCGTCAGACACCGAGTAAGCACCGAGACGGCCGAGCCTGGGTCAGTTGAAAAGGAGAGGTACAGCTGGGTGTCATCAGCGTATTGATGACACTGCACGCCAAACCCCCTAATTACTTCACCGAGTGACTGCATATACACATTGATCAGGAGAGGGGACAAAACAGAACCCTGCGAGACGCCACACGAGTGGTCTCAGTACAATTAAAAATAATCTCCAAGCACCACATGCTGAATTCTTTCAGTCTGGAAGGAGCGGAACCATTCAAGAACAGTCCTGCCTACCCCTGCACAGTCCCGCAGGCGCATCACCAACATCTCATGATCAGCGGTGTCAAACGCAGCCGACAGATCTAATAAAATCAACAGGGTCGACCGATCCCAATCCCGGCGTAGATCATCAACCAGAGCCACAAGCGCAGTCTTGGTGCCATATCCCAGATGAAATCCAGACTGAAAGGGATCCAGAAAACCGATACGATCAAGATGCCCCTGTAGCTGTCAGGCTACTACCAGTTCAGTAACCTTCCCTAAAAAGGGAAGGTTAGAGACAGCCCAATAGCTGGCGAGGGAGTCAGCATCAAGCGATAGTTTCTTGAGCAGAGGCCATACCACCACCTCCTTGAGATGGCCCAGCACTCTGCCCTCCAGCAGGGAGACATAGACCACCCCAGCTAGCAGCGGCCCCATTTTCGCCCTGCAGGCCTTGACCAGCCAGAACAGGCATGGATCTAATTCACAAGAGGTGGCCCTGACATCCCCCAGAACATCTACTACATCGGCGGGTGTCACCGACTGGAATTGATCCCATAAAATCGGACATAGCGGAGCTTCCACAACTTCCAGTTCCTCTAGTGTAATAACTGCAGCATCGAAGACCTGGTAAATACGAGCAATTTTATCCACAAAATAATCCGCAGACCTGTCACAGCATGCCGTAGATGAGTCCACTCCAAGGTGGAGGGAGGCCGGGCTGATCAGCCCCCATACCACCTGGAAAAGTTCCACTGGATGGGATTTTGCAGATGCTATGAGGGTAGCAAAAAACTCCTTCTGTGCCTCCTGCGTAGCCACGACATAGGCTTGCAAACTGGCTCTGTGATGCAATTGGTTTCAGCATGAGAACGACACTGCTGTCGCTCCAACCGCTGCCCTTCTCGCTTCAGCAACCGCAGCTCCTCGGAGGCCTGCGGAGCTGTCGCCTGGGCAACGGATGTCTAGGAGCCGTCCAGTCGATGGCCTCTGTCGGCAGAGTATTCCATAGCATGACGAGGTCATCGATGAGACAGTCGTCAAGGTCAGAGAGAAACTCACCCAGAGCAATCCGGAACTGCTCCAGTTCCATCAAGCTACAGTTCTTCGCCTCCTGGGAGAAGAATACAAATTGGTTCCATGCCCTTTCGGGGGCAGATGTGCGCCAATGAAACTTACTCATGAGCAACTGTGTTTAGGATGTATGGGCTCTATGTATATAATAACCATTACTGTTGCACCTTGTGGTATTAAACTCGTGTGGTGTTTGTCATTGTTTTTTTCACTGCAGAGTGCGATAGAAGGTGGTGCACTTTGGAAAGTGGCTTCTTGAGTTACTATGAAAATGATAAGGCAACGACTCCAAATGGAATGATTGATATCGGTGACATTATCTGTCTTGTAATACACAAGGCAGACAACTTTTTAAGCACAGGGTAGGTTCTAACACTAGTTCCTTTAGTAACTAAGTAAAGATATTATCAAGTATTTATTTTTAAGAACTTTTCAAGTCTTCGCCTGTTTTTAGACTCTCATTTGGTTTGTTATAGAAGCATAGAACTTGCTTTAATTTTATGTGAACTACAAAACCGACTGCTAAACATAGTTTAGAAATTTGCAAATTATGTTGATAATGAAAATGTAATGCAGGGTAATTGAAAAGGTCAACATTAATGAAGCTGAGTATTGATTTGTTTTTTAATTATTTGTTTATTATTTACATTTATATGTCGCCCTTTCCAGAGGCTCAGGGCAGCGTACAAAACCATACAAATATTCTGTCGGGGCTTGGCCCTGAACCCCTGTCCTTTGGGATTCTGTGGTGGTCCTTGTCCTTGCCGTGCTACCATCTCAGGTTCCCAACATCTGCCCATTGCTCTGTGTTTGTCTTGTTAACTGCATCTGGCCTCTAGTGCAGCCCCTAGCCCCTTCTGCTGATTCCCAATTGACTTCCAATGGGCATAAAGCCCGATGGGAACAACAGGGCACTGGTGAAGCCTGCTTGTGGAGACCTGTTCCAAAACACAACAAGCCGCAGCTTTATTGAATACAAAAAGGCTTCCCAGGTGATGTGGAGGGTTAGGGTTACATATCCCATCATCTTCTCCCTGCCCCCAGGTGCCCCTTCCTTACTCCGATTGACCCAGAGCCAATCACACCAGGATCATGCCACCAGGCTATCCCTTTACCTGGGGAAAGAAGGGGGGGAAGGGGCTTGGGGAGGGAAGGACTGGATCTTGGACCAGCCCCGCAAATATCACCCAGTGCTAAAGGCAGGGGCACTCTCATTCTGCCTTATGCTGCCTCAGTCCTTGTCTTCCTCCTGTTAAGTCTGGTGTCCCTCTGCAGCTTGCATTCCTCCTTCTTACCTTTCTCCACACCCTGGTGGCTACACTCTTCCTTATCTTTAGAGCCTGTTTCCTTCTAGCCTGCTTCTTAATCCTGGTGTTCCTCTGCAGCTTGTATACCTCCCTCTGTTTGCCTCCCTCCACTTTCTGCTGACTACACTCTCCCTTCCCATTAGAGCCTGTTCCCTCCAAGGCTTGGTAAATACAACCCTTCTCTGCCAGGAGTCTCTCTCTCTCTCCCAGATTGCTGGGTGCAATCCTCCCTCCCTTAAGGCCTGTCTCTCTCCACATCTTGTTAGTTACACACTTGTTGTGTCCCATAGAGTTTTTCCCTTCTCAGTCCTCCTTGTGGCACTCCTCTTTCTGTAGGTACTTTCTCATGTTTTGACCTTGCCTTATACCCTGACTGGTAATAGGGTGCTTGTGCAGTTTCCTGAAACTTGCCTGTGAGTCTCACAGGCTATCTGGACCCTTTAGTAAGAGTTACAAAGGTTTTTTTCACCCCAGTGATGATCTTGGCATCACCTGCTAAGCTTCTCAATCCTGAGGGGTTAATGCTTAGACCTGCAAAAAACCCTAAAGCCCACACCCACCCATGACCCCCCACAAAACCCACCCAATACTACATGTCCCTTCCCTACACTCCCCCCTTGCACTCCAACTCCCAGACCACCCCTATCCCCACCTGCCAAATGCCTTTTCAAACAAAAAAAGTCTCACACCAAGATGTGCATTTTGGTTGCTTAAATCAGGGATGGGAAAGCTTTTCCCTCCCATGGGCCACTTTGAAAATTAGTACAAACTTCATGGGCCAATTTTTGCAAGGTGGGGGAGAGGCAGGTTTACTTAACGGCTGTGCTCAGGATGGGTGAGAGGAGTGGGAGAGGGTTCAGATCATGGATCCGTACCATGGATCCATTCCCTATCCTGGAATGTATACCCTGTTCTTCATTCCCTTCAAGCTCACTCTTTCAGTGCTTGAAGGGGAAAGGACTGGATCCCTGGGCCAGATCCAGAATCCAAATAAAAACAGCCAAGTGCCAGAGGACTCCCACCCCGACTTTAAATGGTGATAGATGGAAAACATATTGCCTATGTTCCTTTCTGGAACTGGCCACTCCTCCATCATTTGTGTTGACACTGTCTCTTTCTCAAGAGTTGTTCGTTAGCCCTTCTGATTCAGCAATAGATCTTTCAACCCAGAGGCCACTCCACTAAGGCTGGATTAAATGTTATAGGAGCCCAGACTGTAAAAGGCTATTGAGTGGTGGGGTGGGGGTCCCTCTTTTCCATATTCATTTCTACCTGCCATAATGTCAGTCCTAGCTTCTGTCTTGCCCCAGGTGGAGCAGGTGCTTCATATCTGTAATTTGACAAACAGGAACTTTATCACAATTAGCGAGTTTTGCTTTGGAAAAGCTGCGGAGCAGCAGAATGCCACTGGTCTCAGAATCATCGGCTTCAATCCCGCTTTTGGGAGGCTGAGTAAAGGCACATCGTGTTTGTTTTGGGGGCTAGGGAAGATGATATATTCATTATTGTGAAGCACTAGGAAACTGCTGGGTAGTCCACATGTTTTTAAGCAGACTCCTGTACAGAAAGCCCATTAACCACTGCAAAGACAATCTACGGCACAGATACCTTGTCATTCAGAAAGATGTTTATATAGAATACTACAGCCTTGACCTTCAGTCCTCTGCAGAATCATGTTTTCACAAAAAGCTGCTCTAAATTGTGACCCAAACCAAATTGATGCTAATAACAATTTTGCCTTCTCTGACTAATTCAGCCTTACTACTTGTTTATGTTGCAAGTGACTCGGAATTGGGGTAAGGATAGAATTCTTTATGGAAATTTGATTCTGGATTCCTGTCTTGTTTTGGCTCATCTACCAGGTGTCCCTGCCCTACTAGTCTTTCTGGTGTTCTCTTCAGAAACCACAAAACTAAAGACACTGGAATGAGATATTGCTTAAGAGAGCTATATGTAGTCTACTAAAGGGAATTAGTTCCATATGATATTGGAAAAACTAACTGAAATGAGGGAGGAAGTTGTATAGAATCTCAATGCGATTATGGAATAGTCTGAACTGCCTTTGGTATCTGTAGAAAAAAACCCAAACTTTGGACTTGCTTTTGAATGTAGGAGCACTCTTGGAATAGAAATCATTACCATTTCCAATGAATCATCATTTTAATAATTGATATATTATTAAAATATAATAATATTTTAATAAGATTGCTTTAAAAATGGCAATATTCAAAAATTGTGGTCTCATTTGTGCCCCCAAATTGCATTTTTGATTTGCCAACTTTTAAAGTATTAGGTAACGATGAGGAAAGATTACTGGAAAATCACTTGCAAATCATTTTCTGTAGGGTGTGCAATTTTGTCTGTACATCATCAACCTATTTTAAATGTTTTGGCAAGAGTGATTTGCACTGAAATTACACAAAATGTATTGATTTATAAAGCCCTTCACGGTCTCAGCCCCTCATACGTTAGGGACCGCCTCGCCCTCCGCGCCCCGGAGCAGACCCTTCGGTCTGTCGGGGGTGCCTTCTTGGAGGTCCCCCGTGTTAAGCGGGGGGCCACAATGGAGAGGGCATTCTCGGTGGCCGGGCCGCGTCCTTGGAACTCCCTCCCGGAGGAAGCTCGCCTGGCCCCAAGTCTCTTGATATTCCGACGAAAGTGTAAAACCTGGCTGTTCGCCCAGGCCTTTGGGGAGAGGGGGAGGGTTTAGTGGGTTTTGTCTTCCCTCCCCTATTGATTTTTGTATCCTGGGCCCTGCTCTTAATATTTTAATATTTGATATTGTATTTTTATATCTTTTAAACTGTTTTATACTGTTTTTGTTGTTGGAAGCCGCCCTGAGCTGTATTCAGGAGTGGCGGGGTATAAATTCAATAAATAAATAAATAAAATTGCAAGTTCAGATATTTTCCTTTCCCTGATCTCCTCCCCTCCCACCCCATCATCTTGACCCTGATGAAAGGCCCATGATTCCATACCTTATCAAAGGTATTACTGTCCTAAGAGGTTCTGTAACTATTTTCCTATGAATAAATTACACATGCTGTTATATACTATTAACTAGTGTGTGCATGAGGCATCAGAAGAGAAAGGTACAGGCATTTTCTGTTGGAACGAAATACTGCGAATATGAAGGGAAAATTTAACTTCTGGCTGTTTCATATTATTGAAGCCNCCCCCCACCCCTTCCCCACTTGCTTGCTTTAGGGCCATCTTTACCTTTGAAATCTACCTACTGTCAGAACGTGTTTTTCTATTTGGAGCTGAAACTGCACATTCTCAAAGAAAATGGGCCCGGGCAATAGCCAAGGTAATGCTGATAATTATCTGTTCAAGTTAGGGCAGCAGCCTTTGCATAAAATATAAAATGGCACTGTTAGCTAGTCAGAATCCTCTGAAAAACCAGTCTCTAATGTAAATCCATGAATACTGATATGTCTAATGCTTAAAGGCTTTCTGGAAAAACAATAGCTGCTGTGATGACTGCTTGTAATAATATAATGCAATGAAATATGAACCAGGGTTTAAGTATAACATTTTAACACTGACCTCATGACTAGAATTGAATATTTACAAGTGTTTCCGAAGCTACTGGTGTCTATGGCCTTCCTGTGTGATGTATGCCAGTTTACATCAGTAGTGAAGTCTGTGTTTCTAATTAAGGTCACTTCGAGTATTTTAGAGATAGTAAAAAAGGGCACCTTGATCATCTATATTATAGTATAGGTTATATTATAAGACAGTATTTTGGCACACTAAAGCTGTTATCAAAAATATTAATAATTTTATTTAGTTGAATTGGAAATAAATGTTGCATTTGGTTTGTTACATAAACATTTCTAAGGAATATGAGGGGTGACCAATCACTCCTAAGCCCAACACAGAAGCAGTAAATGTACAACAATGAAAATATTTTTATTTTTCAACATTAAACTAAAAAACTAAACTGCGTAACTGAATCAGACCAATGGTCCATCTTAGCCCAGTATTGTCACAACCTGACACGGCAGCAAGGGTTTCAAATTTGGGTCCAAATCTGGCTCCTCCAGGGTCTCTGGCAGAGGCCATCCTGGCGTGCTACCTGAGACCCCTCCAAGCCCCCAGCAGAGGCCACCCCCAGGCGTGCTACCAGGGATCCTGAAGTGGAGATGCTGGGGATTGAGCCTGGGACCTTTTACATGCAAAGCATGTGCTGTTACCACTTGAGCTATGCCCCACCCCATTAACCCCTTGAATACCTATATACTTTGCCCAGTGATGCTGCATCATTTTTATCCCTTCCAAAAAAATAAATGATTTGTCAAGGCCAAACCACTCAGTTACAGCAGCCATCACCTTATTGTCACTCTCAAATCTTTTTTCACGCAAGTGATCCTTTAATCGTGGAAACAGATAAAAGTCCCTATGGACCAGGTCAGGTGAATAGGGAGAGTGATTTGAGTAGTTCGAAGCTTGCTTCATGAATGGTAGCCATTGCAACATGGGATCTGTAAACTGGCACATTGTGCTGATGGATCAGCACATGGTGACACAACTTTCCCTGCCTGTTCTCTGTTATTGCAACACACAACTTCTTAACCAAATTTGCGTAATAACTGCCTGTTATTGTCTGTCCATGCTCCAAATAGTCAATCAATAAAACACCAATCAATAAAATCCCAAAAAACTGAGGCCATAACCTTGCCAGCACTTGGTTGAACATGGAACTTCTTTACAGCAGGAGTCCGTGATACTTCCACTGTTTGGATTGTTTATTTTTCTCTGGATTGAAGTGGTGGAGCCACGTCTCATACATAGTGACATATTGCCTGCAAAATGTATTCGCCCTGGATATGGCACGGAGACTGCACTTGTGGCCTTGGTCAACGACCTCTCCCGTAAATTGGACCGGGGTCATTTAACCCTTTTGATCCTATTAAATCTCTTGACTGCATTTGATACTGTTGACCATGAGTTGTTGGTGACTCGGCTGCAGGACTGGTCAGGGATTGGCGGGACTGTTCGTGAGTGGTTCCGCTCCTTCCTGGCTGGGAGAGTCCAGCGTGTGGTCCTGGGTGATTTTTCATCTTTTTCCCCGGGACCTCCTGCAGTGTTTCATCTTGTCCCCTCTCTGTTTCAGTGTGTACATGCAGCCTTTGGGGAGGTTGTTAGGGAGTTTGGCATACGGTGTTATCAGTATGCTGATGACACCCAGCTTTATCTCTCATTTTCATCTGACCCAGACCCGGCAGTCTCAGTGCTGCTGTGGGGGTATTGGATGAGGGCGAGCCATCTGAAGTTAAAATCCCGACAAGACGGAGGTAATGGTCGTGGGGAAGGCCGGGGGAGTGGGGGCTTCCATCATTGATGGGATCCATCCTACCCTGGTATCTCAGGTTTGGAGTCTAGGGGTGCTCCTGGACCTGCAACTCCTCCTGGATGCCCAGGTGGCGGCTGTGGTGAAAGAAGCATTTTGCCAATTACATCTGGTGCATTGGCTTCAGTTGTACGTCACAGACTCCGACCTAGCCACGATCGTCCATGCTTTTATTACCTCGAGATTGGACTACTGTAACGCACTCTAGGTGGGGCTGCCCTTGGTGCTGGTTCGGAGGCTGCAGCTGGTGCAGAATGCAGCGGCTCGTCTTCTAATCGGGATGGGCCAACGCGAGCATATTACACCAGTGCTTCGCTCTCTGCACTGGCTGCCTATAGTCTGCACTGGCTGCCTATAGTCTGCACTGGCTGCCTATAGTCACCAATTCAGGGTGTTGGTGTTGACCTTTTAAAGCCCTGAACGGCCTGAGCCCCGCCTGCCTGCTGGACCGCCTCACCCTCTGGGTCCTGGATTTGCTCCTGCAGTCGGCCGGAGGCACCCTCCTAGAGGTCCCCCAGGTTTCTCAGGTGTCGACCTTGTGGAGGGCGTTCTCTGTGGTCGCACCGCGGTTGTGGAACTCCCTCCCATTGGAGGTCACCTGATTACCGACCTCCCCTCTTTCCATAGACAATGTAAAACGTGGCTGTTCCGCCGTGCTTTTCCTGAGGGAGACGGGTAGTGGGTCTGTCTCTTATACACATCTAGATGTGTATAAGAGACAGGAAATACTATTCAGTACAGCCGTAGAAATTATTGAAATGTGCATGTGCGCTTTGAGGGAAGCCTTTTTTTTCTTTTTCTCACTACTCTGCTTTAATGAAAACTGTGTGCCATAAATTTGTGGAACATGGCTTGGGAGCCACTGTGTAGCACACATTAAAGAGTTTCCTGGTTGTTTTTAACTCTTAAAATCTGTTAATTTGCTTTGGCCTCCTGACAATGTACGTGCATGTTTTTCAGCAGTTAGCAGTGTGATTCAAAACGGAGAAAAAATAGATGTTCTCCTCCTCGTTGAGAAAGGAAGGTAAGCCATCTTTATCTGTAAGCACTAAGCAGTATTTCTGAATATAGTCGATATGGTCAGATTTTATGCTAATAAACCTTTTGCATTTCCTTCTGATCTGTCATATTTGTGCAGTTGAGGTTGGCAAGATAAACAGACAAGTGGGCTTTCATCAGAACTTTGGAACGATGTATTATGTATATCTTAAATTTACTTTGTGTCATTTTATGACAGAAATTTAAGGAAATGGGAGGTTTAGTTCCCTGTGGCTCAGACATATCCAATACAGATTTCTTTGAATGTCACCTCTGCTTCCCATTTTCCTCTCAGGCTTTAGATGACACTACTGCATCCCACTGTTCTTTACCAAAATCATCTTAATAATAGGTTTTGGTGTGCATAGTTCAGATTTTGATTAATAATTTATTGCATATTTTAATCAGTCACAAAGGGGAAGAAAAAGAAATGTCAGTTTCAAAGCTTTCAACATACAATCAAAAGTGCAGTTTTCTTTGTATGGACGATAAGTTTCCTCAGTTGACTGCCACTTCTACTTCTCGACCAATATAAATCCTTAGCTTGTCTCCTCAGGTACAGGTCCATCCCCCAATAAAACTAAGTGCAGAATGGTTTGCCCAAGCAGTTAGCAACTTTTCAGCAAGTCTGCCTTCCAACAAATTTGTCTGAAAGATGGGCTAGCATGATGGAAATGAAGCTGATGAGATAACGATAAGGGGTGTGAAAATGAACTCTCTCTACATTGCAGCCTCCTTCCTGCATCTGCTGTCAACCCCAGTGCCTTCGTTTGGCATGGGGGTGAGGGAGGAATTTATATCTCACGCACACACATGCACACAGGGATTTGGGCTAGGAGGGATCCCAAGCTGAGCTTGATTGCAACCCTTGTGCCAGTATGCAGGTCTCTTGCCCTACCTTTATATAGCTTATTTGCCCTCTCTTCTTCCCACAATGGAGGCAACTAAAAGTGCTTCAGGCAGAGCATCTGAGCTGTACTTGGGAATACCTCGCACAGCTCTCTGGAACCTTCTGAATATGGTGCTAAATGAGCATGTGCAGCCACAGAGATCCAGCACAATGTAGCCATGCCATTACTTTGGCTCTTAAAGAGGTACTACCTATTTGGCTCTTAGAGGTACTACCTATGTGGATTACATTATGGCACCTCATACGCAGGATAAGAAATCCTGTCTTTGCATTGTGGCCATTAGGAGGCTTCACTTTGATCAGGAAGAACTGGATGAATGATGCCCCTGGATGAGGTGAGGGTGGGTGCACGAGTCTGGAGAGGAGAGGAGGAAACTTGGCCTCCCTTACCCTGCAGCTGCCTCAGCCCTCACCCCCATCCTGCCTAGGCTTACTGCGACAGAAGCAATAAGTCCTAAAGGGACTGGGTAGGGGGGAGAGAGAACGCTCCTGCTGCGTTGTCTGCCCCTGCCTTATCTCTGGCATTCCCTAGCCCAAAGAAGCAGCAGGGAAAGTAGGGACTGGGGCTACTGTGTATAGCATGAAGCCGGATCTCTACTGTGGCCCCAGTTCTGCATATTTTCCTCATGCAGCAACCACCTCACCCCAGGCTTGCTGTGAGCCCGGGGCAGATGGGAACAGAAGTGGCTGCAAGGAAGGGAGGAGAAGAACAGAGCAGGAGACAAAACAGAGTACTGCATCCTGTCCTCTTCAGCTGCCTCTACCCTAGCTTGTGGTGAGCTCAAGGAGAGTGGGGCTGAAGCAGCAGCAGTCCCTCCCCCCCCCCGCCCCCTCCAAAAAAAACCCCTCTTCTTGAAGGTGCTTCAGCACCTGGGCTGGGGAGGCTACCATGTGCAGAGGAAGAGAATGGGGTTTGGAGAACCCTAAACCGGGTATCCCCTAAATTGCATGGATAAGCAGGCCTCTGCAGTATATACTTTTATAGCTATCAGTGAGTCCTGTTTTCTTATTTCTTTCATTATAATATGTCTGTCAAGTGAAGACAGGTTGTCCCTGGACTGCCTTAAGTTTTAATGAAAATTCTGAACTAGTTTGAGAATAATTTCAGCAGCGACTTCAGCTGATTTATGACAAGCACAAATACGTTGGCTTATGCAAAGAGAGAGTCGGCCCCAATAAATGTAAATACATAGTATTTACAGTGTATGAACCATTAAAAACCGTACAGATATGAGAGCTTTGGTATAGCAATTGTTGCTTAGGATATAAGATCCAGGCTTTTCAGCAAGCCTACTTAGTATTATGTCTGGCAGCGCTAAGCAATTTATTGTGATACGATTTTCGAAAGATGAAATGAATCCCAGTATAATGTCAAATTCAACTTGGGTGCATCAAAAAAGCTGGTGTAATTCATTGGTGTGGTATTTTCCAATAGAGGCGATCTGAAGTGTGTGGTAGAGTGAAAATCCCAAAGACTCTGGACTTGGATGGGGATTTTCTCCCCAAGTTTGGGATCCTATTTTCCCTCCTGCCTCTGAAGTTGAAAAATAGTGTTTGGCGAGTCTGTAAGCTTAAATGATAGCCTCAGTTCCCATGAGAGAAATCGGAGGCACTGGGAAAGATAAGAGACTCAGCTAGGGCTGAAACTCACTCTTGAAAATCTCGTCAAGACCCAGGTTCTTGACAAAATTTAGAAGAACAAGTCAAGAATCACCTGATTCTCAATCTGTTCTTGTGAGATTCTTGAGAGTCCCCAAAAAAACTGCACATGCGCAAAATGGTTGTCATGGCCATTCTGAGCATGTGCACCCCTGGCAGTCATTTGTGCATGTGCAGAACGGTTTTTAGGGTTTTGAGAATCTCACAATGTTCTTGAAAACCTAAAAAAAAATAAAATGCTCTGTGCATGCGCAAAATGGCCACCAGGGGCCATAGTGGCCATTTTGTGCATATTCAGAGTGTTTATGGAGGTTTTCGAGAACCTTCAAGATTCTTGAAAACCCTTGCGAGATCTCACTGGGGTTGCACAAATCTCACATGATTTTCACAAGAATGTTTTCAATTCTTATTTTCACCCCTACTCCCATTACCACATCTCATGGGCAACAGGGAAGAGATGCTGGAAAACTTATTTTCTAAGCGGGTAAGAAACTACCTTGTGAAAACCTGAGGAGGAAATGGGTGGATCATTGGTGGCGTGTGCGTGTGCGTGTGNGTCACCTGATTACCGACCTCCCCTCTTTCCATAGACAATGTAAAACGTGGCTGTTCCGCCGTGCTTTTCCTGAGGGAGAGGGGGTGGGTGGGCTGGGTTAGGGTGCGGGGCATGTTGTTTTTTATATTGTGTTTTAATAATGTTTTAAATCATATTATTGTTTTGTTTCAATATGTTGTTAGCTGCCCCGAGATGCTTTCAACAGGAGGGGGCAGCATACAAATTTTATTATAAATAAATAAATAAAAAATAAAAATAAAAAATGCTTCAGTATCCTTCTGGAACTTTGTCAAAAGTGCTTGTGAAAATGTCACTGTGATTCATTTCTGATCAGCTGACATTTGTGGGACCCATCTTACAGATAATTTTTTCATACCCAATTGATCTGTCAGTGTGGACTGCCCTGTGCCAAAACTAGCTCCTCTGATCATAGCAATCCATCAATCTGGCATCACCATATCATGAACCTGATTAATTAGTTCCTCAGTCATTACTGTTGTTGGTCTGCCACTGCAAGGGGCATCTTCACAAGACCACCTACCCATCTTAAACTCACATGTCCATTTCTTCACTGTGGCATATGATGGGGCAGAGACCCCTAAAGTAGCCACCATGTCCTTATGGATTTCGACTGCTGTTAAATGTTTCTTTTGTAAATATTTAATCACCTCTTGCATCTCTGTTGGCTCCATTTTTCACTGCTCACCACTGTTCCTGATCATCCAGACCAGGAAAAAATAAACCATTAACCCCACATACTTCAAACATGGCAAAACATACTCTAAATAGATATCTTTTTATATACTAGCTTTGCAGTAATCAATTGTGATTCTTTCCCTGTCAGGCTTAGGACTTACTGATCACCCCTCGTAGAACCCCTAACTTTATTTATAGATGCATTATTTGTATTATTTATAAATGTTCCTGAATAGGCAACATGTGGTCCAAATCTGGTCAGCGGAACCTGTTTCTGCACATCCTGGCTCCCTGCCACGCTTTGTCATCTCGGCTCAAGCTACCGGAGTTAAAATCTGTGCTTAGCCTCACCTGCTCTTGTCCTCCTATCCAGTCTGGAATGAGTGGGGTAAATTAATCTCTGACTGGCCAGATAGTGAGCACCACCCATTTCTTACACCCCTGAGGAGAGCAAAAGTGGTGGTGACCAGGGGTGGGGGGAGCTTCTCTGCTCTTTGCTGCCCAAGGGAAGAATGAGTCCTCACCATCCCAAGAATAAATATATGAGACAAACAGGGAATGCTTGGGTTTGAAGGGAAGGGGGAGTGCACACACCTAGGGGAGAATGCATACACCCATGAGGGGGTGAATGAGTGTGTGTCTGTGTGAGGGACACTACATCTTGTGTCCCAGCCACCCAACTGGCTCACCGTGCACTTCCCCTAATCTGCCCACTTCGCCCTCTTTCACTCCCTGTCCTCCCAGTCTCCTGTGCTCTGCCACTTCACCACCTCCCCATTTTGCATCACCAGCTTGCTTCCAAAATAAATAAATGCTGCACATTTACTTTCATGAAAATTTACTTTGGCTCACAAAGTGATGTCCCTTTTTTAATCCAGTCCACCAAAAAAAGTAATTGATCCTGTCAAATTGGTGGTGAAGCATTCTCCTTCCTGTGCCATCTATGTGTTTTGCAAGGGAATGAGCAGCGTGGCTGGACTGTTGGGGCATCCCCTCCTGAGTGTGTGCAAGCCTACGCTGAGTGAGGATTTTAAAGCTTTTGCTATGGAACAGACCTGGCACAGCAGGCAGCAAGGAACTTCTTCTTTTTCTTCTTTTCTTTTATTTTTTTTAAACAGCGTTTTGTCCCCTTGGTGGCTGAGTGTTTGTTAGACAGAGACTATGATGTGATTGGCCAGTTATACTACAAAGATTGCCATAATCTCGACCATTGGAGAAAAGGCTGGTTTGCTATAGAGAAGTCAAGTCTTCATTTTCATCTGGAACTGGAAAACACTCAAGAAGGTTCAGTTCATTTAAGGAGACTACAAGAGCTAAGTAAGATTTTTTGCCTACCTCATGGAATTTGTCTGGTGTTTCAGTTGCAGAGCTTTCAGACCCCCGTGCTTGAGGATCTTTTGTTAAAATAGCGCAAATATTTCCATTCGACAGTACAGAAACACTTACTACATTTTATTCTTGAGGTAACTGTCTGGTCCAGATTTACAGCAAAGATTATAATCCCTTGGAATTCTCTTTGGACACTTTCTGTCTTGGCATGCCTTTTGAATGCTCTACAACTGCATGGCTAGATAGGTACCTGCATAACTATGTGCAAATTCAAAACCTCACTGATTTCTCTAACAAATGCAAACTAGACATGCCTCTTTATGTGCGTAATAACACATAGACCGAACAAGTAATATTGTTTAGAATTTCATGTTGAAATGGACATGATCTTACTGCAGTCATGCCTTTGGAATTCCTTAGGTATTTCGGCTTGCTCATTTGCATTTGATTCTGACTTCCTTTAACTGGAAAGTAAGATGCCATCTCATTGATTGTGTTATTGATTTGTAAAACTAGTGGGCCTTCATCGGTGCCTTTTTGACAGTAACTACCTTTTTGATCATGAAACTTAGAGTTCTTCAGGCAGGATACGCATGTTTCCCAAAAAGGAATCAATGGGCATTTGATGTAAGCATCAGTATAAGTATGTTGAATTCACTGGAATACTAGATTTCACTGTTTACGTACATATGAAGATGTTTCACAGAATTTAAAACTTTGAATGAGATTATTCAGAGATCCCAATTTTATAGGTAGGTAATTTGGATATCTCAGCAAGTGAGGATGTGTTCAATTAATTATAACTTTCACCTAGTTTTTTTTAATTTATTTAGTATTGCATATAAAAATATAGTATGTGCTATATACCCAAAGTAAATATAATGAAAAGTGTGTAAATGTTCTTCACACTGTACTAATAAAACTTCTCCTTCCAAAATGAGAGAGTCATAGCATTGGAATACAAAGGAGCTGCTGGATTAGAGAATCCAATTTCCTTCATAATGTGTATTGTTTTGAGAGATACTTTCAGGTTAAGGTTAATTTGTTATAACAGTAAGGTACTTTGTTAATCAAACACCGCTCAGATGCTCTGGAATTTCAGCACCCCAGAACTCCCACATCATGCTAAAGCCCCAGACCTCCCTCACCAAAACATAGGGCACTAAGACACCCTCCCCCACCCCATACACAATTAATCTACCAGGGGCCTATTCCCCTTCAGGGGTTGAGGTCACACCTCCCTGACCAATGGCAGCTGCAGCAGCAGTTTTAGTTTGGGATCAAGCGACAAGTTTATGCCTGAGCCAGGATTTAAAGATCCTGCAGACTGGGTTACAATTTTGTAACAGTAGGTCTGCAGCTTCATATTTGAGTTCCTTCAGAACTCTGGGGTGAATACCATCTGGTTCTGGCGATTTGTTAGTATTTAGTTTGTCAATTTGCTCTAGGACCTCCTCCAGAGTCAAGTTGATTTGTGACAGTTCTTCCAATTCATCACTTACAAAGTAAGGTTCAGGCCTGGGTATCTCCCCAACATCCACTGCAGTGAAGACTGAAGCAAAGAACTCATTCAGCTTCTCTGAAATGTCCTTTTCCTCCCCAAGCACCCCTTTCACCCCCTGGTCATCTAATGGCTCAACTGACTCTCTAGCAGGCTTCCTGCTTCAGATGTACTTGAAAAAGGTTTTATTATTAGAGCAAGTTGCTCCTCAAATTCCTTTTTGGCCTGCCTTATTAACTTTTTACATCTACTTTGGCAACGCTTATGCTCTTCCCTATTTACCTCATTGGGACTCTGTTTCCATTTTTCAAAGGATGCCCTTTTGGCTCCAATAACCTCCTTCACCTCACTATTTAACCACAGAGACAGATACTTGGGCCTCTTCCTATCTTTAATTCGTGGAATACATTTAATCTAAGCTTGGAGCATCTTATGTTCTAATGCGTACCACGGTGGGGGGGGGGGAATTGACACCCATTTAAGACTAGTATTTCACACACAATTTGCATGTCAGTAACCCCATATGCACTAGAAAATTATTATTGCACTCTGTCTTTTAGTGCAAAGAATAGAGCTTACTACCTGAAATACAGGAACTGTCATTGTGGGTTGGCTGTAGTAGTGCCACAAGGCAAGCGTCTAGTTTTCATTGCCACAGTCACCTTGCAGAGAGGGGAGCTGGGGAAATTATTAGGGCTGAAACAAAGTCTTTGGAAAAGTTCAGAATGTGGCAAATATTATGGTATTTGGTTTGGAAAGTCCAAATTCCAAAGTTCCGAGGACCAAGGCCGTTATTCAGGAAACTTCGGAAACCGCTACATGCGTAGTGGGCTGGTGGACAGTTGAACTTCCCTTCTTCTGAAAATGACACGTAGTGCTATGTTTGGTAGGAGGGGGGTTATGGGAGTAATGGTAAGCCAGATGGCAAGTTTTGATTGGCTGGCAGGGCAAAATAAAAGTGCAGCCATTTTGTCCATTCTCTTTGGTGAATTTGGCTGTGTGCTACAGTGCTGCTGGATCTGTAAGTAATCAGCTGTAGGGGAGGGGTGCCTGGCCTGGCCTTGTTTGTCCTGTCCATAGAGCCAATGCTGGGGGATGGAGGTTATGTTTACCTTTACCATACCATGTAGTTTTAAAAAACAAATAAATAATTGGGTGCCATATTGCTTCTAGTTCTGCCTGCTGCTTGGCTGGCACGTGGCACCATGACGCCAGAGGGTTCTCTCTGCCTGGCTGCACTTCCCCTTGCCTGGTCTGTTCAAGTTACCAGTGCCACAGTAACAATGCCATGCCGAGAAGGTGCATCTGGGTGGGGGGGGGGGGTGAATGTCTAGTTTCTTAATTTTGTGACTGCTGGGGCCTGGGCTTGCTGGCTTTTGGTGGCATTTATTTCTCCATGCAGTTGCAGACTGTTTTGCAGGGTTGTTATATTCTTATTGAGATAATGTTGTTCGCCACCCCGGGGCGGGATATAAATTTTAAATAAATAAATAAAATAAAATAAATAATGTCCTTTGCTAACCTTTAAGCAGTGCTTGGTATAATAATTAAAGTGAGTGCACTCACTGCTGATGGTTGGCCATGCTGTGGATACACTAACTGTTGTGTTTTTTTATTTCTGCACGCAGTTGCACTTTTGTGGGGTTGTCTTCTGGAGCGATTTTCCCACTCTTGCTAGTCTTCTTTTCTGGGTAGTGTTTTGGCTGTGGGTTAAAGAACTTTGCAACAACTTTCTGAAGTTTTTTAAGTTCTGGAATTCCGAGTCTGAATTGCGAAACTTCAGAAACAGCACCGAACGGCCACTGAGTACTTGGGCCAGTTATTCGGAACTTCGGTATTCGGCCCGAGTACTCAGAAATACTATTCAGTACAGCCGTAGAAATTATTGAAATGTGCATGTGCGCTTTGAGGGAAGCCTTTTTTTTCTTTTTCTCACTACTCTGCTTTAATGAAAACTGTGTGCCATAAATTTGTGGAACATGGCTTGGGAGCCACTGTGTAGCACACATTAAAGAGTTTCCTGGTTGTTTTTAACTCTTAAAATCTGTTAATTTGCTTTGGCCTCCTGACAATGTACGTGCATGTTTTTCAGCAGTTAGCAGTGTGATTCAAAACGGAGAAAAAATAGATGTTCTCCTCCTCGTTGAGAAAGGAAGGTAAGCCATCTTTATCTGTAAGCACTAAGCAGTATTTCTGAATATAGTCGATATGGTCAGATTTTATGCTAATAAACCTTTTGCATTTCCTTCTGATCTGTCATATTTGTGCAGTTGAGGTTGGCAAGATAAACAGACAAGTGGGCTTTCATCAGAACTTTGGAACGATGTATTATGTATATCTTAAATTTACTTTGTGTCATTTTATGACAGAAATTTAAGGAAATGGGAGGTTTAGTTCCCTGTGGCTCAGACATATCCAATACAGATTTCTTTGAATGTCACCTCTGCTTCCCATTTTCCTCTCAGGCTTTAGATGACACTACTGCATCCCACTGTTCTTTACCAAAATCATCTTAATAATAGGTTTTGGTGTGCATAGTTCAGATTTTGATTAATAATTTATTGCATATTTTAATCAGTCACAAAGGGGAAGAAAAAGAAATGTCAGTTTCAAAGCTTTCAACATACAATCAAAAGTGCAGTTTTCTTTGTATGGACGATAAGTTTCCTCAGTTGACTGCCACTTCTACTTCTCGACCAATATAAATCCTTAGCTTGTCTCCTCAGGTACAGGTCCATCCCCCAATAAAACTAAGTGCAGAATGGTTTGCCCAAGCAGTTAGCAACTTTTCAGCAAGTCTGCCTTCCAACAAATTTGTCTGAAAGATGGGCTAGCATGATGGAAATGAAGCTGATGAGATAACGATAAGGGGTGTGAAAATGAACTCTCTCTACATTGCAGCCTCCTTCCTGCATCTGCTGTCAACCCCAGTGCCTTCGTTTGGCATGGGGGTGAGGGAGGAATTTATATCTCACGCACACACATGCACACAGGGATTTGGGCTAGGAGGGATCCCAAGCTGAGCTTGATTGCAACCCTTGTGCCAGTATGCAGGTCTCTTGCCCTACCTTTATATAGCTTATTTGCCCTCTCTTCTTCCCACAATGGAGGCAACTAAAAGTGCTTCAGGCAGAGCATCTGAGCTGTACTTGGGAATACCTCGCACAGCTCTCTGGAACCTTCTGAATATGGTGCTAAATGAGCATGTGCAGCCACAGAGATCCAGCACAATGTAGCCATGCCATTACTTTGGCTCTTAAAGAGGTACTACCTATTTGGCTCTTAGAGGTACTACCTATGTGGATTACATTATGGCACCTCATACGCAGGATAAGAAATCCTGTCTTTGCATTGTGGCCATTAGGAGGCTTCACTTTGATCAGGAAGAACTGGATGAATGATGCCCCTGGATGAGGTGAGGGTGGGTGCACGAGTCTGGAGAGGAGAGGAGGAAACTTGGCCTCCCTTACCCTGCAGCTGCCTCAGCCCTCACCCCCATCCTGCCTAGGCTTACTGCGACAGAAGCAATAAGTCCTAAAGGGACTGGGTAGGGGGGAGAGAGAACGCTCCTGCTGCGTTGTCTGCCCCTGCCTTATCTCTGGCATTCCCTAGCCCAAAGAAGCAGCAGGGAAAGTAGGGACTGGGGCTACTGTGTATAGCATGAAGCCGGATCTCTACTGTGGCCCCAGTTCTGCATATTTTCCTCATGCAGCAACCACCTCACCCCAGGCTTGCTGTGAGCCCGGGGCAGATGGGAACAGAAGTGGCTGCAAGGAAGGGAGGAGAAGAACAGAGCAGGAGACAAAACAGAGTACTGCATCCTGTCCTCTTCAGCTGCCTCTACCCTAGCTTGTGGTGAGCTCAAGGAGAGTGGGGCTGAAGCAGCAGCAGTCCCTCCCCCCCCCCGCCCCCTCCAAAAAAAACCCCTCTTCTTGAAGGTGCTTCAGCACCTGGGCTGGGGAGGCTACCATGTGCAGAGGAAGAGAATGGGGTTTGGAGAACCCTAAACCGGGTATCCCCTAAATTGCATGGATAAGCAGGCCTCTGCAGTATATACTTTTATAGCTATCAGTGAGTCCTGTTTTCTTATTTCTTTCATTATAATATGTCTGTCAAGTGAAGACAGGTTGTCCCTGGACTGCCTTAAGTTTTAATGAAAATTCTGAACTAGTTTGAGAATAATTTCAGCAGCGACTTCAGCTGATTTATGACAAGCACAAATACGTTGGCTTATGCAAAGAGAGAGTCGGCCCCAATAAATGTAAATACATAGTATTTACAGTGTATGAACCATTAAAAACCGTACAGATATGAGAGCTTTGGTATAGCAATTGTTGCTTAGGATATAAGATCCAGGCTTTTCAGCAAGCCTACTTAGTATTATGTCTGGCAGCGCTAAGCAATTTATTGTGATACGATTTTCGAAAGATGAAATGAATCCCAGTATAATGTCAAATTCAACTTGGGTGCATCAAAAAAGCTGGTGTAATTCATTGGTGTGGTATTTTCCAATAGAGGCGATCTGAAGTGTGTGGTAGAGTGAAAATCCCAAAGACTCTGGACTTGGATGGGGATTTTCTCCCCAAGTTTGGGATCCTATTTTCCCTCCTGCCTCTGAAGTTGAAAAATAGTGTTTGGCGAGTCTGTAAGCTTAAATGATAGCCTCAGTTCCCATGAGAGAAATCGGAGGCACTGGGAAAGATAAGAGACTCAGCTAGGGCTGAAACTCACTCTTGAAAATCTCGTCAAGACCCAGGTTCTTGACAAAATTTAGAAGAACAAGTCAAGAATCACCTGATTCTCAATCTGTTCTTGTGAGATTCTTGAGAGTCCCCAAAAAAACTGCACATGCGCAAAATGGTTGTCATGGCCATTCTGAGCATGTGCACCCCTGGCAGTCATTTGTGCATGTGCAGAACGGTTTTTAGGGTTTTGAGAATCTCACAATGTTCTTGAAAACCTAAAAAAAAATAAAATGCTCTGTGCATGCGCAAAATGGCCACCAGGGGCCATAGTGGCCATTTTGTGCATATTCAGAGTGTTTATGGAGGTTTTCGAGAACCTTCAAGATTCTTGAAAACCCTTGCGAGATCTCACTGGGGTTGCACAAATCTCACATGATTTTCACAAGAATGTTTTCAATTCTTATTTTCACCCCTACTCCCATTACCACATCTCATGGGCAACAGGGAAGAGATGCTGGAAAACTTATTTTCTAAGCGGGTAAGAAACTACCTTGTGAAAACCTGAGGAGGAAATGGGTGGATCATTGGTGGCGTGTGCGTGTGCGTGTGTGTGTGTGTGTGCGTGTGCGTGTGCGTGTGCGTGTGTGTGAGATTAGATAGATAATTCTGCCGTGCCCAAGCTCAGACTCTTGGTGGTCATGGGTTTCTCCAGCCCGTGTTCCCCTAGGTTGAAAAGAAGCCACCTTCTATGTTGTGGGCACGGGGTGAAGGCCTGATACTTGAGAAAAGTCCAGCAAGGTAGATACTTGTTGGTTCCTAAGGCCCTGAGGATTTACTTATATCCCTGCTCCCTCATAGTGACTGTTTAGCAGAGTGCTGCTCAGGACAGAAAATTGCGCTGTAGCTGATACAGGCCCAGGTGGTCCCACCTGCTATGTGAGACCCAAACACCATGGTGTTCTGATGTGTTGGGGCCACCTCAGAAAAAGAGCCAAGGAACACCTTATCCCAACCCTGTTCAATGTATCCACATGCGCATGGAGTGGCTTGCTGTCATGTTCTGTGAGGGGCAGGATTACATTTTTCTGATGTAGTCTGGCATATTTGGTTTGGTTTCTCACATTTTTGCACCATTCCAAGTTTGGTGTATTAGAGATACTCTCCTTTTTTGAGTCACTTGGGATTCTTGAAGAGTATCATGCTGCCCGTTTCTCACTGTTTGCATCAAGGAGTCTCCCTCCAGCATCACTTCGACTTCGCCATTCCAGCTGGTGAGAGGCATTGTGCAGGGAGAAAGCAGACCTTTTAGAAGGGATTCCTATTGGGCATTGATCCTAGCTGTAGGAGAAGAATGAGAGATTTGCAATTGTCATACTTAAAATAGTTCTGCTCTTTCTGCCAAAGATTTCCTGTGAAAACAAAACAGCATTTCGGACTAATAAGAGCCTTAAAGTGTGATGCCTGTGGTAATGACTAGAACTACAATTGCAGTGTTTTTTTAACTCTTAGTGGGAAGTTTTAGCATGTTCATAGGGTTTCATGAAATACAGAAACTGAATATTTTTTTCAAAACTATTGAAATAAAGGGTTAGTTTTGCCATATTTCCAGACAATTTCTCTGAGTCACCAAAATGTTTGGTGACTGTTTTTTGCTTTGTGAATGACTGCCAGAATGTGTGCACTTCCAATTTGCCTTGGACAGTTAAAGCTCACGTTGGATGTTGCTGGGCAGGATGTGGGATACTTTATAGTTTGAAACATCTGACAAAAAGCTTATGATTAGGAGCCAGTTTAAAACTCTTATTTGAAACCACCACGTTACTACCCACCCCTCTCTCTCCTCTTCTCCCCCATTCAGCAGTATCGGAATACAGAGCTGCTTTAACCATAGGAAGAAACAAAATGAACAACGGGAAACAAAGTAGTATAATGTCATAGTCATGTTACAGAAGATCATACACTCCATAGTCTAGCAGCTGTTGAATCATATTCAGCACATGTAATATAAGGAGACTCCACTGTACTTATTTAGGAGATTGTTAGTAAATATTAGTTATAATTTTAAGGAATAGGTTTTGTGTAGCAATGTTCTTTAATTTTCTTTTTCTCATTTAACAAACATTTCCCCTATATTAAGGGCAGGTGAATGTATTCAGACCAGAATACAATCCAGATGGTGCTTTCCTTTGTGGTGCTCTTTTCTATTGTTCAGTTTATTATTATAGATGATATTCTTGTCTTAATAGAGTGGAACACTTTCTTGATGCTGGTTCATTAGCTACATGGTTTTTCTTGTTGTTTTTGTTAACCCATTAGTATCAGGATTAATTTTTTGTTTGGCAGTCATGATAACAAAATTGGATGGAAACCAGATATTAAATTGTTGGCAGCCTGAGGTTAATTTAAAGCATAAAAGCACATGCATGTGCATCTTTCCTGTCATATGCTAATCTTCACACAAGAACATTAGTAGTGCCGTACTGGGTCAGAACAATGGTCCACGAGTCCAGCATCCTGTCTCCGACAGTGGTCAATCTCTTTTTCTTGGGAGAAGTACCCAACAGGTCACAATGAACAATCCGTTCCCTGTTGTTCCAGCCCTCAACATTAAGAGGTTACGTTCCCAAAACCTACTTGACTAATGGCAATTAATGAATCTATCCTCCAAGAACTTATCCAATCCCTTATTTAAACTAGCTACACTACTGGCCATAACAATTTCCTCTGGCAATAAGTTCCACAAGTTAATTGTACGCTGAGTGGGGGGGAAAAATACTTTTTCTTATTTGTTCTAAATCTGCTGCCAGTTAATTTCATGGCGTGTCCCCTTGTTGTAGTACTCCTAGAGAGGGTAAATAACTGCTCCCTATTTACGTGTTCCACACCACTCATGATTTTATAAACTTCTCTCATATCCCCTCTCAGTTGTCTCTTCTCCAAGCTGAAGAGTCCTTAACCTGTCAAGCCTCTCTTCATACGGGAGCCCTTCCATACCCTTGATCATTTTTGTTGCCCTTCTCTGTACCTTTTCAAGTTCTACTATGTCTCTTTTGAGATGGGGTGACCAGAACTACACACAATACTCCAGGTACAGTTGTACCATAGATCTATATAGAGGCATTATGATATTTTCAATTTTATTTTCTTTCCCTTTCGGAATGATTCCTAACGTTCTGTTTGCTATTTTGACGGCTGCCACATACTGAGCTTAGAATTTCAATGTATCTGTCACAATGGCTCCAAGATTCTTTTCCTGATTGGTAACTCCTAATTTAGAACCCAGCATTGTATACATATAGTTTGGGATATTTTTCCCTATGTGCATCAATTTGCACTTGTCCACATTAAATTTCATCTGCCATTCGGATGCCCAGCCATCGAATCTCGCAAGATCCAACTGCAATTCTTCACAGTCTGCTCATGTTTTAACTACCTTGAATAACTTTGTGTCATCTGCAGATTTGATCACCTCACTCTTACTCCCTTCTCCAGATCACTAATGAATATGTTAAAACAACACCGGTCCCAGTACAGAACCTTGGGGCACTCCATTAATTATTTCTCTCCACTATGAAAACTGACCATTTAGTCTTACTCTTTGCTTCCTATCTTTAACCAGTTGCCAATCCACAATAGGACACTGCCTCTTATTCCATGACTGTTTAATTTCCTCAACAGTCTCTCATAAGGGACCTTATCAAATGCCTTCTGTGAAAGTCCAGGTACTCTATATCGACCAGCTCACCCGTATCCACATGCTTTTCTATACCCTCTCGTCCGGTAATTCGGACACTGGGAGCGATCTCCCCAACGACCACTAGGAGGCAGCACAACTTTGCTGGGAGCACGTGGGGAGAGCGCTCCCCCGCCCTCCCAGTTCGTTGTCTGCCTCCGACTCAGTAGGACGTGCAGCCGGGTGCGCTGCACCCCCCACGTGGACAAGAACTTTGCCGGTGCCTCCGCACCGATTCCCGGGCGCAGCCTCCCCGCACGGCGGGAGGAGGCTTATCTCTCTGGCCGGCCCACGGGTTCAGGCCAGAGGCTTTTTTCGGAGCGGGGACTCCACGGAGCTACCCCCCCGACGCCGCAATGGCCGAGACGGCTAAGACCCGCCGCGCCGCAGCCGGACGGGCGCCGCAGCCTCCAACTGCCGCTGGGGCACAGAGGCGGAAGTCCAGCAAGCCCAGGCAGGGCCATGCGGCCGCGGCCACGCCGCAAGCTGACCGGGCCAGAGCCGAAATGGCGGCGGAGGGGGAAACCGGAAGCGAGACCTCCCTCCCCGCCCGGCGGCCCCAAGACGCCCGCAGCCCTCAGGCTTCCCTCATCCAGGACATCGAGGGGGAGGTAGCTTCGGCTGCCTCCTCGCAGGTACGAGGGACCGGGGGGGGGGCTGGGCCCGATCCTTTCCAGCAGGCCCAGCTGGAAGCCCTTCGGGCCATGATGGGGGCTCTCTCTCGCATAGAGAGCAACCAGAGGGCTCGCAGTGCGAGACCCTCTCCCCGGGGGCCAAACCCTAAAGAAAAGTTTAAGGGAGCCTCCCGCTCTGCGGGGAAGGGGAAGGGTAAGGGCCCCCCTACCCCCAGGGCTCATGCCTCCCTTTCAGAGCTGTTGGGGTCCTCCTCGGCTGAGGAGGACGATCCCTGCTCTCCCCCTGAAGAAGGGGAGTTCTCTGGGGGATCCTCTCAGGCTGACTCCCCTCCCCCGGCTAAACGGCCACGGGCCCACCCCACTAGGCCCCGCTACCACCCTGTACCCTCCTCAGAGGAGGAGTCAGAGGCTGGCTCATCCAGGGCCTCCCACTCTCTGCTGGAGGACAAGTCCCTCGATTGGGAGCGGATCCTTTCCAGGGGCCATAAGGACCTAGGCAGGGAGCTACCCCTGGACCACGGCCCTAAAATAATTATGAGAGCGGAGAGGGTGTTAAAGGTCACTCCCAGACCTCTCCAGAAAAGGGACTCCGATTCCTCCTCCGATGGGGACGAGGAATCAGACAGGGAATATATTCCCAAATTGGGCCAGGCCTCCAAAGGCGCTTCCCTAGACAAAGCCTTTGAGAAAATTATAAGGGCACAGTGGAAGCACCCCACTAAGTCCTTCAAGTTATCTAGGCCTCAACAGACTCTGTACGCCTTTGCTAAACAGAGCAAGCCCATTTTCGCCCTGCCCCGGGTTGATGCTGCCGCTGCATCCCTCGCCCGACAGTCTGTCTTCCCCTCAGAAGGGGATTTATTACCAAAAGATCAGACTGACAAAGGCCTGGAAACCGGCCTTAGGAAGAGTTACGAGGCCATGTCCAATGCTCTGCGCATGGCTACCACTTCGTCATATGTCTCTCGGGCTGTGATGAAGTGGTTCAAGATGGGGAAAGACCCTAACATTACTAGAGCACAGTCCACGAAGTTAGCCACTAACGTAGCTCTCGCTCAGGCCTTCCTGATAGATTCATCAATGGACATGCTGACCTGGATTGCAAAAGGGATGGCAGCCAATGTTGCAGCCAGACGCAGACTCTGGCTTCGTTCGTGGCGGGCTGATGCACACGCAAAGAACTTGTTAGTTAACAGCAAGTTTAAGGGCGGCAAGCTGTTTGGCACGGTGCTAGACAAAGCACTACAGGAGGCTTCTAACAAGGACAAGAAGCACTCGCTGAACCAGATCCAGACGGGCAGGAATCCCTTTCGCCCCTTTTTTCGCTTCCAACAGGGCCAGAAGCGCTACCAATCTTCCACGCAACCCTCCTGGAACACTGCTAACCGCAATAGATTTCAGAGGGGCAGGGGAGGCAAGTTCACCAGACCATCGCCTCAGCACCAACAGAACCGTCGTGCAGGATCACCGCCTCGTAGGCAGGAATCCTGACTGTATCGCCGCTTCTTCCCCCGTCTCTCCACGGATCGGTGCGCGTCTCCTCGCCTTCGCACCAAGATGGGCCCTGAACACATCAGATGCGTGGGTCATTCAAACAGTTTCCAGAGGATATTCGATAGAGACCAAATACTATCCGCGGGAGACCTTCAGAATATCTCCTCGTTCACGCAACCCCGTCAAACACGGGCATCTGCGGGCGGAGATCACCAGGCTCCACCAACTGGGGGCCATAGAGAGGGTGCCGTGGCACGAGCGCGGCCTGGGGGTCTACTCGATTTTATTCCTCGTGCAGAAAAAATCCGGCTCGTGGAGGGGAGTGCTCGACCTAAAGCGTCTCAACAAGGCGCTACGCAGGCAACGCTTCAAGATGGAGACACTTCACTCCATATCCCTAGCCCTTTCCCAAGGCGACTGGATGGCATCTCTCGACCTGCAGGACGCTTACCTCCATGTTCCCATCCTTCCGGCACACAAGAGGTGGCTCCGGTTTTGCTACGACGGCCAGCACTGGCAGTATCGAGCCCTCCCCTTCGGACTGGCATCATCCCCTCGGACCTTCACCAAGGTTCTCGCCCCCCTCATAGCGGCGCTCCGACTGGAGGGGATAGCGGTTTTTCCATACCTCGACGATCTGCTAGTTACCGCTCCGTCCCTGCAGCTGGCCCACACTCATCTCACTCGCACCAAGGAATACCTCGAGACCCACGGCTTCGTTATCAATATTCCCAAAAGCCATCTTACCCCATCTCAACGTCTCGAACATCTAGGGGTTGTGTTCGACACCTCCCTGAACAGAGTGTTCATCCCACTCCAGCGACAGGCAAAATTATTGTCCCTCATCAAGACGATTCGCGACCGCCCACGAGTCCCGATCCTCACCCTCGCTTCTCTCCTGGGTTTGATGATCTCACTCATACGTCACCTGCAATGGGCGCGCTTCCACTCTCGCCCCTTGCAGGCGCTTCTGCGGCCCTGGCAATCAGCAATAATCGACAGCAGCCCGAGGTCCATTGCTCTCACTCCGGCCGCTCGCCACTCGCTAGCGTGGTGGGAGCAACCCCACCGGTTTCTCGCCGGCGTCCCTCTCCTAGAACCGGAGAGACTCATACTCACCACCGACGCCAGCCTCCTAGGGTGGGGGGCCCACCTCAGCACACACACGGTCCAGGGGTCATGGTCACACCACGAACTGGCGCACAGCATGAACTGGCTGGAGCTCAGGGCGATCCGTCTAGCACTCCTCCACTTCCTCCCACAGCTTCACAACCATCATGTGCTGGTCTTCACAGACAATACCACTGCACAAGCTTATGTGAACAATCAAGGGGGATCTCGATCCTCGTCGCTCCACAAGGAAGCCACCCTGATGTTCAGATGGGCGGAGGGCAATCTTCTTTCCCTGTCAGCCAGACATATCAGGGGCCAGGACAATGTTCAAGCGGACTGGCTCAGCAGACGAGTGCTAGACCCGGCGGAATGGTCTCTGTCCCCTCAAGCGTTCCATCACGTGATGACCACCTTCGGAACCCCAGTAGTGGACCTCTTTGCGTCGAGTTCCAATCGCAAGACGCAGAGATTCTTCGCCAGGAGCCCACATCCGCTGGCAGAGGCTCACGACGCTCTCAGCCACCCTTGGCCCCACGGCCTCCTGTACGCCTTTCCTCCCTTTCCTCTCTTAGCGAGAACGATCAGCAGAGCCAAGAGACTGCGGGCCACAGTCATTCTGATAGCCCCGTTCTGGCCACGCAGATCGTGGTTTCCAGACCTTCTCAGCCGATCCAGAGGAACTTACCTCCCTCTACCAGTCACGCCGGATCTCCTCACCCAGGGACCTCTTTGCTACGATCGGCCAGAGTTCCTGAGACTGACAGCCTGGCTATTGAAGCCGACGCTCTCCGAGCCCAAGGGTACTCAGCTCCAGTAGTCCGGACTCTCCTCGCCTCCAGGCGACAATCGACAAGGAGAATTTACCAGTCTACATGGGCGATGTTTGTCCGCTGGTGTCACACCCATCACGTTCCACCTCGTCAGCCTTCCGTTCCTCAAGTCCTCCAATTCCTACAGGACGGCCTCGATAGGGGGCTTCGTCCCAACACACTGGCTAGACAGCTATCGGCCATTGACAGTACCATCTCCTCGTCTTCTGCCAATAAATTCTCCTCTCACCTGCATGTGAAACAGTTCTTGAGGGCAGCCAAGCGTGTAGCCCCTCCGGTTGTACACCGCTTTCCTACATGGAACCTCAATGTGGTTCTTAAGGCACTAATGGGTCCTCCATTCGAGCCTCTGCACCAGGTGTCCCTTTACTTTTTATCCATCAAAATGACCTTCCTTATTGCTATAACATCGGCAAGAAGGGTGTCTGAAATCGGAGCTCTGTCCATCGACCCAGCTTTCTGCATTTTCAGAAAGGAATCGGTGCTACTCAGGCTAGACCCAACCTTCCTTCCTAAGGTCTCCTCCCTGTTCCACCTAGCACAGGAGGTGGTCCTCCCGTCCTTCTGCCCTAAGCCTCGCCACTCCTTAGAGAGGCTTTGGCACACTTTAGATGTACGCAGGGCACTCAAGATTTACCTGGAGCGTACTCTTCCCTTTCGGAAAACTTCCTCCCTCTTGGTGAGCTACCACCCTCACTCCAAGGGTAAGAAAGTCTCGAAATCCATCATTGCGAAGTGGATTTCTGCTTGTGTAGCAGACGCCTACAGAGCCTTAAGCTTGGTCCCTCCAGCTAGAGTTCTAGCTCATTCGACCCGCTCAGCCTCCACTACTTGGGCGTTCCGGGCCAGGGCTCCCACATTAGAAATTTGCAGAGCGGCTACGTGGAGAAGTCTCCACACATTCACGAGGCACTATAAAATAGATCGCTTCGAGTCTGCTGAAGCCGCCTTTGGGAGGCGGGTGCTGCAGGGGGTTTTAGATCCTCAATAAGCGCCCAGTCCCTCCCATCGAATAAATTACTGCTTTGGTACCTCCCAGTGTCCGAATTACCGGACGAGAGGGTATAGAAAGAGGAATTGGGTTCCTTACCTTGGGAATTCCTTTTCTATTCCCTCGAGGGAGGTCATTCGGCCCACCCAGAGTTTCCTGGGCGCTGAATTAACTATTGTCATTTTTAGTTGTATGTTACCCCTTCGGGGGGCTTGTTACTAACATCTGTTAAGTTTTTCAGATAAGCTTCGTCCTCGGCTTATTACTTCTGGGAGGGCGGGGGAGCGCTCTCCCCACGTGCTCCCAGCAAAGTTGTGCTGCCTCCTAGTGGTCGTTGGGGAGATCGCTCCCAGTGTCCGAATGACCTCCCTCGAGGGAATAGAAAAGGAATTCCCAAGATAAGTAACCCAATTCCTCTATTTACACCTTCCCAAAATTACAATAGTTTAGTGAGGCATGACTTCCCTTTCGTAAATCCATATTGACTCCCCATTAAGCCATGTTTATCAATATGCTCAGTAATTCTGTTCTTAACCATTTCCACTGGTTTGACCAGCACCGATGTGATTCTTACCGGTCTGTAGTTTCTGGGATCACCTCTGGAGCCCTTTTTAAACTATTGCTGTTACATGTGCTACCTTCCAATCCTCTAATACAGTGGCAGATTTTAGCGATCGGTTACAAATCACTGCAAGAAACAAGATTATAGAATTTACCCATAGTAAATCTGCCTGGTACTGGATTCGTCCACAGCCCGCTGTGACATGTTTTTGAGGTTCTTAGCAGACAAAATCACTCGCATTGAGCATCACTTCGACTTTGCCATTTCAGAAGCAATGGCAGAACCAGAGGTTAGGAATACCCTGACTGGTCAGGTTTTGTGGGATGAACTTCAGTTGGTGATGCAGCTGATGCACTGGGTTCTGTTCCAGCCAAGACTTGCGAATTAGACCCATGCCCATCCTGGTTAATGTAAACTACCAGGTAGACGCTAGGACCGGTGCTGACCAGGGTTATTAATGCCTCCCTTCAAGAGGGGACGGTGCTGGACTGCCTCAAGGAGGCAGTGGTCCAGCCTCTCCTCAAAAAAACTATCACTTGATGTTGGTGTCCTGGTGAGTTACCGGTCTGTCTTGAACCTTCCCTTTTTAGGGAAGTTCATTGAATGGCTAGTGGCTCATCAGCTGCAGGCACATGTGGATGGTATCGATTTTCTTGATCCCATGCAGTCTGGCTTTTGCCCAGGTTATGGCATGGAGACAACACTTGTGGCCTTGGGCGGCGACCTCCTAGTAGAACTGGATATGGGTTATACCCTACTGGTTCTATTAAATCTATCAGTGGCTTTTGATACTGTGAACCGTGAGTTGATGGTGCCATGCTTGTGGGACCTGGCAGAGGTGGACAAGATCATCTTGTGATGGTTCCGTTCCTACCTCGCAGATAGATTTTAGCAGGTGATACTAGGGGAGTGTACCTTGTCCTCTGGGAGCCTCCCATGTCCATTCTGTCCCCTCTCTTGTTCAACATGTACATGAAGCTGCTTGGGGAGGTCGTACGCAGCTGGGGAGTTAGTTGCAATCTGTATGCTGACACCCAGCTGTATCTTTCATTTTCATTTGACCCAGGCCCTGCTGTCTCATTGCTGTCCTGCTGTTTGGCTGCTGTAGGGGATTGAATGAGGTCAAGCTGATTGAAGCTCAATACCAATATCGAGGGTGTCCATCCTTCTTTGGTTCTATCTGTGCGGAGATTGGGGGTGCTCCTAGATTTTCAGCTACGCCTGGATTCCCAGGTGTTATCTTTGGCCAGGTGCGCCTTTTGTTAAATACATCTGGGGAAGAGGCTCCGCCCATATGTCTCAGACCCTGACCTCACCACTGTCATCCATGCGTTCATCACCTCGAGGCTAGACTATTGTAATGCGCTCTACGTGGGGCTGCCCATGGTGACAGGTAAGAAGCTGCAGCTAGTGCAAAATGCAGCAGCCTGCCTCCTTACTGGAGTGGGCTGCAGGGAACACATTCAACTGGTGCTCTGAGCACTGCACTGGCTGCCTATTGTCTTCTGGGCCTGATTCAAGATACTTTTGTTGATCTTTAAAGCCCTTCACAGCCTAGGCCCTGCTTATCTGAGTGATCGCCTCACTCCCTGGGGGCGGCCCCTGTGATCGTCCAGGTACGCCCTCCTGAATGTCCCACGCTATTGGCAGGTTCAGACAGACAGGAGGACGTTCTCGGAGGCTGTGCCATCGCTCTGGAATTCCCTTCCGGTGGAGGTTCGCCTCAGCCCAGATCATCTTGCCTTCTGACCTAATTGGCTCCTCAATCAGGTGTTTTGTGTGATGGGGAGGGGGGTTGGGGTTAGATGGGTTGGGGTGGAGGAGATTTTTATGCACAGGTCAGCTTTTATTGTCTAGTATATGTAGTTTATGTGGTTTTTATATTTCAAATATTTTTATTGATTTGTTTTATATTTATATAGTGTAAGCCGCTCAGAGTTGCTCTTGCGAGAGGGGCAGGATAGAAATGGAAATAATAAATATATAAATAAATATTACCAATGGTATTTAAAACGCACACGCACCCTCTGGAATGAAAGATGCATGCTGTTTGGAAATTTACAGTTTTTAAAGGCGTAGAGACTTCCATGTTCCATATGCTCTTCCATATTGCTCTTTCCCAAGAGGGTGTCTTAGCTCCCCTAGGAAGACTTATTTGTTCATCATCCATCACTCTGAGAGGAAAAATAGAGACAGGGACTCCATTAGTCAAAATAAATATAGATATAAACTGGGAGCGAGGCTGTGTGCTGCATTCAAATATGCCCTAGGCCTACATACGTTCTTCAGGATTGGGCCTTTAACAGCTGAAAGAATAAAATCAAAGCTCCACCCTAACTTCTCTAAAAGGTCTTGGGAGTCTGTGGCACTCCATTGGCCTTTCTTCTTGCTTGTGCTGTAACCTTCAACAGTATAGGTTATGGATTCATGTTTTGCTGAAGAATGAGGAGGAAAAGGAAAATGGGACACCACAATGGAGTATAGGACATGTGCCCGCAGTACTGATACCTTATGTATCTATATAATATGCTAAAAACGGTCTTCCTGGTTGCAGGCCCACTGTAGAAATTGGTTGAGGTATTGCAATGCCACAGAGTGTTCAGAATCATTCTAAATTTTGAGCAGGAATAGAAAGCCCACACTCTGGTATCAGAACTTTCAGAATCCTTGCAACTGCTCTAAGGAAAAATTGAAGGGGTAACGGTAGATTCTGCTGCTTAAATATAAGCAGCAAAATATTTGTGTATTTGTAGTTTTAAGAGCTCAAAATGATAGTTGTATCCACTTTGTTTTATTCATTTTTCATGAGTCCACTACACTGTTTTACCAAAATGAAAGCCGATTTCTGTATTCTTTCCTTTATTACTGTTTCCAAATATTTTCAAACTTTTCAGAACATTATACATCCATGGTCATACAAAGTTGGATTTTACGGTTTGGCATACTGCAATTGAAAAAGCAGCAGGTACAGATGGCAATGCATTACAAGATCAGCAGCTCAGCAAAAATGATGTTCCTATTATAGTGAACAGCTGTATAGCATTTGTTACACAGTATGGTAAGTATAGCGGAGCTTTTATTCAAATCACTGAACTTGTAGGATCATCCGTATAGGACTTAAAAAGCATCTCTGTTAGATTGCATTGAATAGGCCGTTGTTACTGTATGTAAAAACCCACTTAACGCATTCACTGTTACCACAAGCTTTGTTGTGTGGCAACAGCCCTTGATGGACATTCCAGAGCTACATTGCAATGTATCTCTTTATAAGGAAAACTCTGGAGAAGAACTTGGACGCGGTGGGTAATAAATTGATCCATTTTTGAAAATGAATTATGATGATAGATTCACTGCATGTTGAAGACCAGGTTTTGAACTCCAAGATGCAGAAAGACAGCCTGTATAATTATACAAACTATCTGAATCACAACTGTCCAGCTGAGGACTGGATCCCTCCTTCGTAACCAGCATTCTGGTTATGAATCAAAATAGTGCAGTACCATCTGTGACAGGGCGTGGCTAATTCTGGGATAAGTCTGGTCTGGACTAGTCCCCCCATAAAGTTACGTTGACAGGGAAATTAGATCAATTGTCGGCGCACCCCAATGAGACACAGAAACATAAGTT
>QEPC01006809.1:1632853-1679263 GCA_003113815.1 Sphenodon punctatus
CTATCCCTGTCTCCCCCCTCCTAGTCTATTAGATTGTAAGCCATAGGCAGGGACCGTGTCTTTCTCATTGCTATGTAAAACGCCAGGTACACTGTTGGCGCTATACAAATGCTTGTAATAATAATAATAATCATTCATTCGTTCACATTTCCTAACCTGTCCTTCCTGCCAAAGGCGGCTCAGGGTGGCTTACAACATTAAAATACATGATAAACCATAACCCATCAATACAAAAACACCCCACAACTCTACACCCCCCACCCCCACCCCTTACATTTTAAAAGTAGTTTTATAAGCACATTCACAAATAAAGTTACTTAGTTAACACATTTTTTCCAAGGCATATTTTTTGGGTAGTAGAATAAGAAAATGGCTACTAAAACCTTACCTGACAAAAGAACCAACTGCTTCATATGATCATCCTCCGTCCCCTGCACACACCCCTTCCCCAGAGATAATGCACTACCATTCTCAGCTAGTAGAATGTGTAGGTATCATGGCAGAGTTAAGCTCTGAGGAGGGACATGAAGGCTTATAAAACAGTGGCTTTATGGATTTTGACAGAATGATATGGAAAAAGTAAAGTGCTTGCTGGAGACTTACACCAGCAGTCAATAAGACTAGCCTTCTAGGCAGCTTTTTAAAAGAAGAGACAGACTGTACAAATGGAATCAGCAAAACTGACTAGACACACAGTGCTGTCAAACACAAGTGCAACCAAAAACCCACACCTTTTGTTACTGACTTTTCAGACAGGAATGCAGTTTTTCTTTTTGATTGTGTATAGAAATGGTGGCGCTGCCAGTGACTCCTTTCTGGCCTCTGGTGTCAGTATCTAGAACTTGTTCGCCTGATAATGAGACAGATGATGCCACTGTCTCAGCTTCTCAACAATACACCTTTCCTTTAAAAAACCCATTACAAAACACTGAAAGAACGTGAGATATTTCAGGCTGCACTATCCATGTGGTCCATCTCATCCCTCCAATCCCAATTTTTGCCTTAGCTGTTTATTAAGATAGTAAGTTTTTTGTGGACTATTTCTAACCCTGAAGGAGGAACTGTTTTGGGACTACCGTCATACAAATAATCAGAATACAAATAAAAATAAAGCTTAGGATATATGTTACTACAATATTCACTTTTACATTCCAATATCTGGGAGAGAATACATGCCAGTCTCTCAGACATTGCATTATTGACCATGGAAGGCACCCTGCAGTAACCCTGTGGGAACGGAGTTATGGTGTCTGAATGTACCGCGATATACCATTAATACATGTGATGAAGAGATGGTGTATCATGAGTTTCCACATGACGATGGTTTTCAAATGTCACAACTCGGTGAAATCCGTGGCCCATTTCTTCCCTTCCACCTTCTGTGTTGGCAAGGGGTGCTTTCTGCAATTTTTATGACCGCAAAAATGTGAATTTTGAAAGCACCGTTAGTGGGTTTTTTTGCTTGAATGATGTCCGAGTACTGAATGTTGGATGCATTTCCACTTCTCTTCTTTGGGAAGATACGGAACTGCTGGTGTTCTATAGCTGTAAAACGTATGTTCGTCTGTATGCTGACAAAATCACCATTTTCCCATCTTAGTTTCACTGCATTTTATTTTTAGAAGACCACAGCTGGTTAAAACATCAACTATTCTTGTAACCTTTTCCTACAGTTGTAAATGCAGCAATAATCAACACACTGTAGGTAGGCGCTTTCTTGGAGTTACTGCAAGCAAATTTCGTGGAAGCTTCAAAGAAACAGGGGGGGGGGAGTTGTCTCGGCCATGCCAGTCTCCACTAAATGAAGTAGGTCATGAAAATTTAACACAAACAATTATGAGGTGAAAATAGGGAAAGTTCGCTATACAGGACTTCCCATGAATCGAATCCTGGTTCTGTGGTGGTGAGGGTTCACTGCTGTATAAATAATGTTTACTTTTAAAGTATTTCAACGTCTATTTTTATTTTTAAGCTAACATTTGCTTTTTAACTTGTGTCCTTGTATTAAGGTCTAGGTAGCAAACATATCTACCTTAAGAGTGGCAATCCTGCTCAAGTAAAGGAACTTCTGGAGAGTTTCCAAAAAGATGCAAGAAGCGTTAAACTGAGGGCTGGAACAAAACAACTGGAAGATGTGACTGATGTACTGAAATGTTTTCTGTCTAGAATAGACGATGCACTTCTTACTAAAGAGCTTTATCCATTTTGGATCTCTGCACTAGGTAATAACTGCACTATTTTTGAGGCAATAAAGGCATTGTTGACAGCTCATAAATGAAAAGATAACAGAAGACCGAGCATGAAAATGCTGTCAAATGTTTAAATGTTAAAATCTTCCATCCATTAAAATCAATGGCTCCAGCTCTCGTTTAGGTTGAAAACAGACAAGCAGTTAGCCCGCTGGAGCCTGTATTTGGTCTGTACAGCCACCATGCACGTTCATCCCTGCCTGTATTTCATGGGCTCGCCACAGTGGTACTAGCAATCTTCCTACCTCCCCCCGGGCCTGCCTGTCATCGAGCCCCGGTGGAGGTGTCGGAGGGACAGGGAGATTGCTGATGTAGCAAGCTGGTCAAGCTGACAGGCGGCTCCTGGGGAAAGGGAAATCATTGGCCAAGCTAGCTTACCCAGCTGACAGGCATTCTCGGTGGTACAGGGAGATTACTAGCTCTCCTTTCCCTCTGCCTGGATGTGCTAGGTGAGAGTCTATGGTGCTGGCAGACCTATATGCGGGCAAGGCTGCAAGAGAACCTAACAGGGGGGCCGCGGACAGATGGGCACCCATTAGCCCGGATTAGCCTGCATGGTAGACCCACGATCTCTAAAACGCCACGAGTGTTCGGTAGGCGGTGGCCACGTGGTGGGTGCAGGCTAACCTCTGTCGGCCACCTAATAAACAAGCAGGTGAACACGTGGTGGATGCAGGTTAATGTGGGCTAACATTTCATTTGTTTTCACTCTTAATTAGTTTATTTTGTGCAAGATAATCATAAACAATGGTATGTGGGGGCAGACTGTTACATGAGAAGGAAACTAATCTTGACGAACAGCAATTAATTTAGTATTTTATTGAAATACCAAGCTATTTATAACAAAATTAATTCCATGTAGCATTTTAACATCTGGTTATCATGGAATATTTGATACGAAAGGATCAACTTATGGGCTGGAGAGAGTATAGACAGCTTGATAGATACTTGGAGGAAGAGACTCGGAAAAAACAAAGGATAAATATTTTACAGTTGGGGAGGAAACTGGAAAAGACTTAGAAAGAGGAACAGATTTGTAAAGCAATTGGTTATAGCACCAGAGTCCAGAAAATAAATTGTACTCTGAATGTACATGAAAGCTTAACTCTACTTAACAGTGGAGTAAATGAAATCACTACAGTTAATACCCCAGAGTAGTTTCCAGGGTCACTGACACTTGATTGTCACAGGAGTTATAAGTCCACTTAAAATGAACTGTTGTTTCTGTATTCACTTGCCCTGACGTAAGATCTTCATTCACTCTGTATTCCACTCATTCAGTCCAATGAAATGCATATTCCATGATACCCTACTGGAATAAAAGCAATACATACCATTGTCAATGAAATGAATTATTTATTTATTTATTTATTTTGTTCACATTTGTACCCTCTCCTTCCCCAAGGGATCAGGGCAGCTTATTGCACCCCCACCAGTAACACAAAGTGGCAAAACACTTAATTTGGGTATGATGGTCAAGAACCCTTTTATTAAGTCGTACAGAAAAATCGGTATCCTGACTAAGAAGGTCCACTACCAACAGGGGATAGCCCCTAGCAGGCTTTCTCAGGGGATCCAGCCCAGAACAACACAAAGGCCACATCTGAGCCCCTCCCGGTATTGCAACTGTCCACTGGACTCAGTCTCCTGCCCTTAATGGGGCAAAAAGAGAGGTATTGCAACCTGACTCAGGCTGCCTGTATGTTTCCCCTCTGTGGATGGTTGGCCTTCAGGCTGATGAACCCACTAAGCCCCCACACTGCCACTTTAACTCAGTCAAAATGTAACAAGTTCTGTTAATGCTCTGGGCCAATATTAACTACCTCAGGTACTGGACCCACTGCTAATGGCTTTTTCATCTATTTAAATGAACACCTATTGGAACTGGGTGCACCTTGCTTTGTGTCCAACTAACGCACAGCAGAGTGAAGGCGAAAAACATAGCTAATTAGGTCAATCATGACTGAAGGAAAAAATTTCTTCACAGTTCCAACTTGGCTGCTTGTTAGCTAGCACACAGTGACCAGTCTATAGGTTGGGGTGGACTTCCATCTGCTCAGTTTGCCCCCAGCACCTGTGGTTGTGTGCAGGAGATAGGGCCATTATCCCAGTGTGTTCTTGCATGTCATGAGAACATGCAAGTATTTACACTGGTGTGAAAACAGAGGGGGTGCTGGCACCTCTTGGCACCTGTTCAGCATAGCCGAGCCTCCTTGTCTTGCCCTCCGTTAGGGGAAGAGCACAAACCCCACCCTGACAATTTAGCAGGATGACACTACTGTTTGTGTATAGGCTCTATTGAGCAGTACATAACATATTGGTTAACTACTCTATAGTGCAACATCTTTACATAAGTGTTCACTGACTGCTGTGCCAAGTGACCCTGCAAGTAACTTCACCCCAACCAACCTCTATTTCGCTCTTAAATATTTGTCTATCTTGTTGATTAGCCTGTAAGATTTGCTTAGGACTGCAACCCTCAAACCATTTCACATCAGTGAAACTGCTCTGGAGTAAGATGTTTGGGTGAAAACAGAAGTGACGGCCACACGATGGAAGCCCGATGCAGGTCAGGAAGCCAGGGTGACATGGTCCAGACTGGGTCAGTGCTCTGATCAGACATCTCCACATCCAGGAAGGGCAGGGAGCATGCTGAGCATGTGTCTGGCAAGCAGCGCACCCAGCACCCCACCCCCTGCCATGATGGGCAGCCATGATGACCAATGACAGCCAGCCATGGCAGACCTGACCCGGGCTGTGTTGGTAGACTGCAAACACGTGTGATAGCCTGCTGTGGCCCGCTTTGGCCTGGTCAGGTAGACTTTAGCCTGGGCTGTGATTTTGGGGGGTTTCCCGAGGTTAGATCCTGGGGTAGCAGCCAACATGGCCCAGGGCAATCCTAGGCCAACATCTTGCAATGCCTGCAAAGATGTGTAGATGAGGTCTGATCCCAAGCGGGCCACAGCGGGACGTTGTCACATCTGTTTTTACCCACTGAGGATCTTGCATGGGCTGTGTTGCACCTATGAATTTATAAAGCAATCCACTTTGCGATTTCCAGATGGTTGTTTTAAGCACTGCTGCAAGTGGTGTTTGAGTGGACGCGTTACAGTTCATAGCCTAACTATCGGAGAGAGTTTCCCCTCAAATACAGAACAATAACAGACTGCGCTGAGAGCAAATTATCCGTATTGCCTATGTGAAGAGCAGGCTGACCAGTTGAATTGTACTTTTAAATGACTAGATGCTGCTAGAGTGGTGGATCAATATTGTTCTCATTTTTAGATTTGCACAGTGGCTAATGCATTGTCATTTCTTTGTTTTCTTTTTGCATCAGATACACAGGATGAAAGGGAGCGGGTGAGAAAGTACACCGCTTTTATTCAGACCCTTCCACCAGTCAATAGGGCAACTTTGGCAGCTTTAATTGAACACCTTTACAGGTCAGCATGTCTGCAGATTGACTGAAATATTGTACCATGTCACACATCACTCAATAAGCGTTTCCCACTTCCCTGGAGTTTTCCTGTGATTAATTTTTTTATATATCAATAAGTGTCCTTCCGAGCTTTGCAACTAAACGTGGGTAATTTGTTTTAGTCATGAATAGGATATATATCTTTCATAATTAATTGATGCATAGTATGGAACAATCTTTGGGTGGGGAATTCAGATATTGGTCTTTAAGTAGGATTAGTATTAAAAAGAACCTATCAAGATGGGCCCCAGTGACTTGAATCTGCTATCTAAGTGAGGAATGACAAACAGGCCTCCGGAGCTCAAAGAATTAACAACAAGTGGAGTAGGGAAAACACAGGAGGGATTTCAATAGATACGGTGGCTTTACTTTGTAAAGTGCCAGGTACACTGCTGGCGCTATATAAATGTTTGTTAATAATAATAATAATTTAAGGGCATTTTTAAGATGAGAAATTGTTCCTCCTAGACATCTGAGTCCAGGAGAAACAAACTCATCTGGGGGGGAAGGCGGGGAGATTAGACGTTCACCCCCGCTACCAGAAGTCGGCCAGGCACCATTGGAAATATCAGGCCCCAGGGATCTTACGCATGCTCCAAGCAAGTGAGAGTTCCCTGGCGCCTGCTGTTTCCAGTAGTGCCTGACCAACATCGAATACCCCCACCTCACATGCAGGTTTGTTCCTTCCAGACTCAGAAATACAGGAGAAATGCTGTCTTGTCTAAAAATGCCCTAATAGAGGTTTTTTAGCTACATTTTATTCAGGGCCACTGTTTGAGCTGTCACAGAGTTTAGTAACTTTCCTGATGTACTTAAAGTAAAGTATCTTGGTGCCAGGGAGCATGTCTACGCTCAAGGTGGAAAATAACTGGAATTTTTGTCCTGGGTCCAAGTGTTCCAGTGAACCCACTAGTTTGACTAATTTATTTATTTTAATGGGTCATGGCCGCTTTCTAAACAGGTAGGCGCCTGGTGCAACACTGGAACTTGTTCTCAGCCGGAAAAGTTCTATGGATCTGTCTTAGCGTAGTATTAAGAAATAGCATTGTATAGTAAAGGTCATTAGTGTTAGAAAATTTTGCTTAAAAGTTACACCGTTTTTAAAGACAAAATCGTTCAGATGATCTCCCTTATTGGACCAACTTTTCTTGGTGAGAGTATGCAAGATTTTGGGCCACAGGCATGTGAGAAGTCAGAACTATAGGTTGAGGAAGCAGGTGTGTAGGTAGGTATAAGGAAAAAATATCAGTTGGGAGGGAGCTGTTAGGAAATAAGTTATTAGCATTACAAACATTCAAATGGAAAGAGAGGAAAGAATGAATGCAGGCTAGGATGTATACAGAAGAGGAGATGCAAGGGAAAGGGAGGTAGGAAAGGAAGTAGAGGAAAGTAGTTACCATTTGGAAATGTTTTGCTGATATGAGAGTTGGTCCAAAAAGGGGGGAAAGATTGTAATCCTCTCAAAGCAACGGTTATCATATGTCTTATCGAGATCAGTATACTCCATGCTATCATAGATGAGGGTCAGAACAACAGCTTTAACTTCTGCTTGTGTGACAGCATGTGACACAGAAGAAATTAACTGATGGGGCAAAATCATTTCTGCAATTTCATTTTAATAAAAAATAAACCTGATCAAGTAACTGTGGTGCTGGGAATGCATGCCACATCAAAGGGGTGCATCATTGAGCAGAGGGGAGCTCAAGGAAGTCTTCTAAATGAGTCTATTAATTTTAAACAGGGTACAGAAATGTTCAGAAATCAATCACATGGACCCTCACAACCTAGCCAAGATGTTCTCCTCTTGCCTGTTTCAAACCAAAGGGCAAACCAGTGAAGAAGTCAATGTAATTGAAGATCTAATTATAAATTATGTGCAGCTTTTTGATGTGAGTATTTTATTCAGTGTGTTTTGAATACAGTGTGCTTATCAGATTAATCCAGTAATAGAATTCTGAAAATTAAAATGTATTGCAGGCAGTATTCAGGCCTTGTTCTATGAAGATGCCTTCACTAAAGTCTTTTGTTAAGCTGCATGAAAGCTCACAGTTTGCAGGTCTAACTCTTTATGATTATTACTTGTTGTATTATTATTATTGCTGTTATCTGTGTAGTGCTTTCAGAGTTCCAGGTTCTTTACAATCCTTATGTAGTTCACCCTCACAACACCCATGTGAAGTAGGCCATTATTCCCATTTCACAGTTGGGCAGCTGAGGTAGAGAGATAGGACTTGCCCAAGGCCACCCAGCGAGTTCCTGGCTAAAGCAAAATTTCTCAGGTTTAAGTCCAAAAACTTAGCTGCTGAGCTACACCGGCTTTACAGTATCCATATTGGGTTTCTTGAAATATATACACCCCTGTGAATTAGGTCATTATTATTTCCATTTTACAGATTTGAAACAGAGGCTGAGAGATAGCGACTTGCCCAAAATTACCCAGTAAGTTCATGGCTCAGATGGGATTTGAACCCTGTTCTCTTGGATCTAAGTTCAACACCTTATCCACTAGACTTCACTGGCTCTAAAATAGTATCTTTAAAAATAAATAAATGAATTGTTGATCACTGCATTTATCTTTGGCTGATTTTAAACATTAATTGCAAATCAGTGAATAGAAAAGCTGTGTGTTGAGAATCAGTATTCCAATAATAATAATAATAATAAATAATGTACCTGGCTGTGTGTTCATGTTCCATGCTATATGGATGGGAAATCCCTCAAACAGTTAGAAATAATGATTTGACCATTCTTGCAATGGTACCACCATCATTACATTTGGCTAGTCCCAAGCTGGGATTTGGTAATCGTTAGAATAGGTGGAGTTTTTTGTTGTTGTTTTTTGTAACACTAACTCAATATTACGTTCCTTGTAAATGGCAAATAAATTTTAAACAGGTAAATGAAGACCAAGTAAAACAAATGGAAACAGAGAACAGCTTTATCACCACATGGAAAGACACTCAAGTAAGTGACAACAGTTGACTGATTTGGAAAAGATTTTAATATAGAACATTCTGTTTTCAGTTACGTGTGTGTGTGTTTGTGTACTATAATATTTTTAAAAAGAAAACATAGTAAAGAAAAAGTACTTAGCCTTTAGTATTTTCATTGAACTATGGTGTGAGGAGAGATGCATGGGAATGACACCTATTTATACATCTTGCTCGCATTTAACTTCAACATTTAGAAAATAGTGTTTGAAAGCATGTTGATTTCTTGTCTGTGTTTAGTGGACTTGGAACATATGATCATCATTCCTAAAAGCAGGTTTAGTATTTGATAAAAAGAAGTATTGTGAATATACAGCACAGAAACAATCCTTAACTGACACAATAAAGGACTCTAGTCTTGCTGGAAAGAACTCCAACAGTCCCATCAGGAAAAAAGTCTGTGTACATAGATGACAGCATGCCTCAAATAAAGACTTGAGTTGATTGAATTGTTTGTTTGGCAGAACAGGAGAAGATAGCATTTGGGTTGATAAGAGATGGTAACTAGTACTTTGGATAGAATATTTTAAAATTGTTTTTCTAATGTATTTGAATGGGAACTCCGGATCAAGTTGTCTGGTAGCTCAACTATGGCTAAGGGAAACTTGTTGAACTTGTGGGACATGTCTGAAAGCTACAATAAAGTTGGACAGAAATCCAAGGGAATGTAGGAGCTTTGCAGGGTGACAGGAGTTTGATTGCTGGGAATAATCCCCCATCGCCACCCCACTGCAGAGCAGTGAATAAAGGCAATGGGACCTTTGTTGAGCTCCCCATTTCAGAAGGAGCAAGGAGGGGATAGGCTGCAAGCTGCAGTAACGGCCTAGCTGCAGAGACTTGTGTTGCCAGCGCAACGCTCTGAGCAGTGCAAAATCTGCAATCCTGGGGGAAGCGTGCAAAGGAACCTGGTGTCTGAGGTAGCCCTAGGACTGCACCAGTGCTGAAGGAGACGGAGAGAACAGCACCCGCCCACCCTTTATACAGTACTGTGAACATAAGCACGTTGTCTAGTTAAGGGACTGGGAAGGAATTTTTATGGGAACCCCCAATTGGCTCTGTGGTTTCTGGCTTTCTCCTTCCTCACAGCATTATTGATTACGATTGGCTTGTCATGGTCTACATAACCTGGTTGGTTCCTTAAATGTTGTTATTGTCCCACTCTGGGGGGGTCCAGTAATGTTTTGTGATTTGGTTGGCTATAGCGAGTTACATTCATGATGGAAACCTCACCTTATGAAATGGGGATTTGTGACCTTCGTGCCTATGCAGGGTATAGTGACCGGTGGCCAGTCACGTCCCAAGGAGGGGTCAAACTTGAAGGCACCAAAAAGGGCATATGCTGCCCCGGGGGCTGTCTGGACTTACTCCTTACTCTGTTCCTAAGGAGGACAGTTTGTCTTCCCCCACCCTCGATGCATGTCCTGGGACGGAGAGGGAGGCATAGTTGGGCTGAGATTTGAGGTGCCTCAAGCTCAGTCACCCTTGATTGTTATGGTTACGCATTTGACATTGTTTGGTTACCGGACCCAAAACTGCCTTTAGCAATTCCCACCAGATTGAATTAATAAAGTGTACTGCCTTTAAATCCCATATAATTTGTGCCCTTGTCTCATTCGGAATGCATCAACAAAGTTGGTGTTGGATTTTGTTTGCTGTGCTTATTCTGTGTTGTGTGTCTATATGCACAGTAACCATTCTTCTTGGTTTGATGGAAGAGTTGGGCAGATTCTCTTCTTTCAAAGTACATCTAGCTCCAATTTTGGCCAACCATAACCCAGTGGAGACAAAACTGTATTTTTCACACTTCGTAGTGAAGACTTTCATCAAGGGCCTCACTAATACTTACCCATTGACGATCGTTCAAACTGCAGCAAGGGACCACATGCTAGTTTTGGTAAGGTGAATGAGTCCAACCTTTGAGCCACTTGCCATTTGTTCTTTGGAGTACCTGTCAAAGAAAGTGGCATTTTTAGTTGCAATTAGAGCCAAAACAGGTAGTAAATATATTATTTGCCAGTATTACCCTCACTTGCATGTCACCCTAGAGATACTAGCACAATATGGCTGTGGCAAGGAGCACCTTTTGCCAGTTACAACTTGTGTGACAGCTTCAGCCGTATATCTCAGGCTCCAACCTTGCCACCATCATCCATGCCTTCATCAACTTGAGATTAGACTACTGCAGCATACTCTACGTGGGTGGAAACTGTAGCTGGTGCAGAACACAGCGGCCCGCTTCCTTACGGGGATGGGTTGCTGTGGGCATATAACACCAGTGCTCCGTTTGTTCCACTGGATCCCTATAGTCTTCCAGGCCCAATTCAAGGTGTTGGTATTGACCTTTAAAACTCTAAATTATTATTAACAAACATTTATATAGCGCCAGCAGTGTACCTGGCACTTTACAAAGTAATAAAATAGACACGGTCCCTGCCCCTAGGGCTTACAATCTGAGAGACAGGAGCTGAGGGAAGAGACATAGGAAGGGGAACAGAGGGAGAGACAAGGGTTCTAACATTCATGAAGATGCGAGGTCTCAGGTGCACGTACTTGGCTTGGTTACGATGAGAATGACAGCAGGCAGGTCCATGTGGCAAGGATAAGGGTAAACAGACCATAGGTATAGGAAATAGTGGCTCAGCAGGATAAAGAGTCAGACAGAGCAGAGCGAAAGAGGTGAGTTTTAAGGAGAGATTTTAAGGTATGAAGGGGAGGGGGCAAGGCGGATGTGGACAGGGAGGGAGTTCCAGGCATGGAGCGGCAGCAAGTGAGAAGGGACGAAAGCGCTTAGGGGAGCAGGGAAGGCGTGGAAGGGTGAGAGAAGGGACAGAGGAGGGAGAGGGGTGGGAGTGGGAAGAGGAGAGGAGTGGGAAGCGATGTCGAGGCAGATCTTGTCTATCTTGGAGGTGAAGAAGGAGGCAAGATCCTGAGCAGAAAGGAAAAAAGGAGGAGGAGGGCAGGGAGGCTTGAGGAGGGAGTCAGAGGTAGAGAACAGGCGGCGAGGGTCCCGAGAACAGGACTCAATGCGGGAGGCATAGTAGTGTTGTCTAGCAAGGGAGATATCAGAAGTAAAGGTGGAGAGAGAGAATTTGAAGTGAAGGAAGTGAGCGTGAGAATGGGAACCCTAAATGACTTGGGCCCTACTTATCTGTGGGACCACCTCACTTCCTAGGTTCTGGACTGGCCCCTGCAGTCATCAGTGAGTGCCCCTCTTGAAGTCCCCCGTGTCTGTCGGATGGGGATGATGGAGAGGGCATTCTCGGTGGCCGCTCCAAGGCTGTGAAACTTCCTCCCAGTAGAGATTTGCCTGTCCCCGAATCTCTCCTCCTTCCACAGACGGTGTAAGACCTGGCTGTTTCACCGGACTTTTGGCAAGGGAGTGGGTAGGTTTGGGTAGGGATTGAGGGGGGAGATTTTTTATTATGGGATACCTATTTATTTATTTTATTTGTATGTAAACTAAAATTTATATGCCACCCCCTCCTGCCTCAGGCATCTCGGGGCGGCTCACAGCATATTAATTTTTTTAAAAGCGCATTAAAACAATAACAATAATTACAGTTAAAAACAGTATAACACCCTTCCCCCACCCTAACCCAACTCGCATATCCCATCTCCCTCGGGAAAGCCCTGGTGGAACAGCTAGGTCTTACATTGTCTACGGAAAGAAGTGAGGTCGGTAACCAAGCAGACCTCTAATGGAAAGGATTTCCACAGCCATGGCGCAGCCACAGAGAATGCCCTCCTCATGGTAGACACCCAGGAATCCCGAGGGACCCTGAGGAGGGTGCCACCAGCCGACTGCAGTGGCCGATCCAGGACCCGGAGGATGAGGCGGTCTTGCAGGTGGGTGGGGCCCAAGCCGTTTAGGGACTTAAAGGTCAACACCAACACCTTGAATTGGGCCCAGAAAACTATTGGCAGCCAGTGCAGAGAGTGAAGCACTGGTGTAATGTGCTCACGTCGGCCCATCCCAGTCAAGAGACGGGCCATCGCATTCTGCACCAGCTGCAGTTTCTGAACCAGCGTCCGGGGTAGCCCCACGTAGAGTGCATTGCAGTAATCCAGTCTCGAAGTAAGAAAGGCATGGACGATTGTGGCCAGATCCGAGTCCGAGACATACAGCCTAAGCCGATGCAACAGATGTAACTGGAGAAATGCCCCGTTCGCCACAGGTCCAGGAGCACCTCCAGACTCCGAACCTGAGAAACCAAGGGAGGACGGACCCTGTCAATGATGGAGGCCATCACTCCCTCAGCCTTCACCACAGCTATTATTGTTTTATAATTGTTGGTTTATTAATATTATTACTTATGTTTCATTGTGCTTTACCTTTTTAATGGAAATTGTAAGTCGCCCCGAGCCGCCTTTAGGCGGGAGGGGGTGGGATATAAACTGGATAAATAAAAATAAATAAAATATGCAGCAATGTGAAACTGGAATGCTCACACCCATATTTGGCTTAAAATTGGGGAAATGTTGTGTGCACACTTACTCGGAATGCCGGCAGATAGGGGGTGGAATAAAACCTATGGAAAAATTGATAGAAAGAGAACCAAATTTTATAGGAACCTAGGAAAAATTGATAGGAATAAAATAAAATGTTATAGGAATAAAATTTGATAGGGATAGAATAGAAATTATGAAAAAAATGTAAAACACCATAATTCTGTCCTTTATTTGGGGGGTTACACTCAAACCTTCATCCTGCACAAAAGGACAGAGTTAAGGCATTGTAAAAATGTTTTGACTTACGATGATAAATAAATGACCTTTAAAGAAATTTTTTTGTAGTTTAATTAGTTGTAAATAAGTAAATGAAGAAGCATGTACGATAATTATGCTATGGTAATAAATTGTGTCTGGTGTCTTAATGAAGATGTACTGTTATGCAAGGGAGAGGGGTTGTAAATAATTTCCATGCTTTTTGACGTTTAAGTTGTATTGTATGTTGTTAAATATGTAATTCATTTTCATGCTTTTTAGAGTTTTAAGTTTTGGTAAAATATATTTTGTGAAAAGAGGTAAAAAAAACTTTTAGAAATAGTCCTGCCTTTAATTGTTTTTTAAACTGTAAGGATTTTTGTTTTGGAGAATCTTAATTATGACTCATCTAAACTCATGCATCAGATCTGACAAGTCTGAGCCACAAAAGTGGAGAAATACTTGTTTGTGGAGGAAATTATTGTGGTTTCTGGATTGTACATGTAGCAGTTATTCATGTGGAGAGCATTTCCTGGCAAGGACTGGCTTGAATTGTTGAGGACTGAAAGCAAAAGGTCATTGGACCCTAACTCTTATGGTCATTAACTGCTTGGGAATGCTTCCCCAGAGAAGGTGATGGTCATTGCTAACGTGTGTGTGTCCATACCTAAAATAAAAAGTAAACAGAAAAATAATTACCTCTTCACAGTAGGAACGTTAAAGTTGTACCACACATTGCCATGGATACTGTGTTCTCCTACTGTCTTTACTAATTAAAGAACTGTAGAGTAGGAGCAGAACACCGTTCTTTGTGTTTTATTATTTATATTATGTACATTATGACGCGTATATACTGTGAAAATACTTAGGAGACTGAGAAGCTGAAAGAATCTTCAGCCAAGGTGCTGCCAGGAACATTATGGGTATTTTCCAGCATGCATAAACACACAGAAAAGTGCCCAATTTACCTATGTGAGAAAATGCAAGACGCAAATCAGATGCAGCTTTTGTTATGTGGGAAAACAAAGCTGCGGGGAATGGAAAACTGGATTTTCAGGCTTTGCATTCCCCGCATGATGCCACATGGCATTGTTTTCCCACGTGACAAAAGCTGTGCCTGATTTGTGTGTGTCAATTTCTCAAGGAGGCAAATAGGGCACTTTTCTGCACTTTTATGCGTGTCAGAAAGCGCCCTATGTCGTCAAACGGTGAAATCCAACTCCTTACAATTCATACTTTTCTTTTTCAAAAAATGTTTCTTCCATCTTGTCGTTGTAGTAGTGTAAATTATTCACTCTTTAGGGAAACGAGGTTATATGAAATAGTGGTTTCTAAAATTTTCCATTGAAAAGACCAGGAACATCTTTCTGAAACAATGACTGTTTGGGGGTAATAACCTGAAAATTTCAAAAAGCACTTCTAAACCCATATCAGTAGCCATTCTGTGAGGGCCAGTTTTGCCTCAGAACTCTAATTGTTTAAATGGCAGACAGAAGGAGCTGGTCTCTCTCTATAATTCTTATTGGGCAGAGGACTTGGAGGAGGAGCAGCCGCAATAGGCTGCAGGACAGATTCCCCATGCAAGGCTGTGGCTGAGGGGGTCTGTCTTGGAAACAGCTTTGATAGGAACTGACAAAAACCTATCTCCCACACTTTGATTTGGTCTTTCAGCCCCAATCCTCTTCCTCTGCAAGTTGAGGGCAACAATAAAACTTTTTGGAGCATGAGTGAATTGGCAAGAGAGTCTTAACTCACCTCTTAAACTGAAGGTTTTTTGATCTAAGGATATTTCTTCATTAGTGATCAACAAACACTGCTGTTCTATTAAAATTGGCATTTTGTAAAAAAAATGATGTCTGGATTCTGGAATATTTATGCATGTGCTTTGGTTAATGTATTATTTGAATATTTATGTATGTATCTAGCTATAGTCCCATCTCCACTGCTCACTCTTTCTTAGTAAAAAATAAATACACACTGTGAACTTTTTCTTTGACTGATATTAAATTTTACTAGCAAAATAATTGTGAGCTTTATGATTTGTATATAAAACAAAAGTTTTTAAGAAAGTGCCCCTTGTCTCTTCTCTCTGGTCCAGTCTAGACTGTAAACCCTTCGGGGCTTGGGCCTGTCTCAAATAGGGTTGCACCAAATAGGCCATCCAAGTACTCGGATTGAGATCCAAAGTTCCAAGTACCCAGCCCAGGTACTTGGCCGAACTTCAGAACTATTCCGAGGACCTGGAATTTGGAAATCCCCAGAACTTCAGAACTCTGTGCCCAGAAAAGCAGGCTCGTGAGAATAGCACAGTCACTCAAGATGACAAACTCACAAAAGTGTCACTGTGTGCAGAAACTAAAAAAAAAGCCAGCAGTAATATACCCACAGCATGGCCCACCATCAGCAGTGAGTGCACCCATTTAAAAATCATTATGCCAACCAAGAAGTGCCCAGAAAAGCAGGCTAGCACGAATGGGAGAATCACTCAAGAAGACAAACCCACAGGTGCAACTACGTGCAGAAATCCAAAAAAAGCCAGCAGTAGTGTACCCACTTTAAAATCATTATGCATTGCCAACAAAGCAGTGCCCAGAAAAGCAGACTAGCAAGAGTGGGACAGTCGCTCAAGAAGACAGTGAACCCAGAAAAGTGCAACTACTGCGTGCACAAAGCCCCAAAAGCCAGTCCAGCAGACACACCCACAAGAAAGAAACCAGACACCCCCCCACAAAAAAAGCCTCCATTGTGCCTGCCCAGTGCCCACCTATGCAAGCAAGCCCCCTCCCCACACACCATATTATTTTAACCAGAAGGAAAATCTATCTCCCCTGTGCCCCTGCTCAGTGGTCAGTCACATCTTGGCAAAGTTGAACCTACAAAGTACAGTCACAGTGCCCACAAAAACCACTGCAAAACTAAAGTGATCCCTCTCTTGCCTCTATGGTGTCAACAAGTAGTGCAAGCAGCTGCACCCACTTTAAACTTTAAGTATATTTGGCACTTTTGGCAACCCCCAGCATTGTCGCTTGTATAGGCCAGGGGATGTGGGGCAAGGCAGAGATCCCTTTCTAGTGCCAAGCAGCAGGCAGCAACAGTGCGGCACCCACTTTTTTATTTATTTTTTTAAAATAATGGCATGATGGAAACAACTAAGCCCCTTCCTCCACCATTGCCCCTATGGACAGGACAGGCACCCTTCCCCCCCAAAGTCGATTACGTACTGATCAACAGTGTATCACAGCAAAATTTACCAAAGAGAATAGAAAATGGCTGTACAGCCACTTTTATTTTGACCCTGCCAACCAATCAAAACTTGTCCTGTGGCTTGTCCATCATTCAACTGGCCCCTCTGGTATCTTCCCCCCCCCCCCCAAATATGTCACCGAGTTTCATTTCCTAGCTCAGAGAAGCTAGGGTCAACCATCTGGGTCACTCCAGCCATGCATGCAATGGCGCCAACGCTCAATCGAGACGTCATCGTTTTCTGAGGACCAGCTTTGGTACCCAGAACTTGGAAATTTGGAATTGGGGAACAGAATCACTGGTGAAGTATTCTGAGGACCATATTTCAGCACTAGTCTCTAATCATGACTGTTCAGTACTAAACATGTTGCTAGCACTTTATAAATAAATTATAACTAGTAAAACCCGATCATTTCTCACTTGTCCCTGCTTCTTTATCATACTTCCCTTCTAGATGTGATTTTTACAGTACAGAAATGCTATGATGTTTGGTTAATGTCAATACGTGAGTTAGGCTGCATATGAATTTGCGTAACATACAGAAGCTAGAGTCCCAGAAGACCCAGAGAGTAAGCCAGGACTATGGTCCATCTACAATGCTGGGTTAGAGCTTAACGTTCAGAGACTCACCAAGACCAACAGCCATCTGTAGGTGTGAGAGAGCTGTGCTTGATCATGAATCAGGACACCTGAGCTGATAGGGGAGCATGGTCCAGGGAGGAGACTGGAAGTGCACATAATGATCCAAGTAGCTGCTGCAATGCAGGGACACTTCCATAAGCCCTGTGTCCCAAGGAGCCACTGATTACAAAGACTGCCTGGGCAACTGTCCTGGAGTCAACAATGGGACCGGAATGGCTCTGGCAGTACTGCTGTGGAGCTCTCTTGGTAGCACAGTGGTCAGAGTACTGGTCTACATTCTCTGGAGCATGGGTTTGACTCCAGCAGAGCCTATCTGGGGTCCTTCCATCGTGTTCAATGGCAGTTCCTCAGATGTCATTTCCTAAACCATCAGCATAGTGAATACATTTCTTCCTCCAATTTAGGAGTGGTCTTCATGGCTGAGCAGCACAGGATGGTTTTGGTGCTTTGTGTCAACAGCAACACAGCTAAATAAACTTTTGCTGGATCGGACTTCTTTCACATTCTGTCTTTTGATACCTGTGCCTGTTAAAGCTAACTTCCTAAAACTTTGTGATACATGTGAAAATAAGTTAATGGTTGAATATAACCTATTTTCACATGTGTATCACAAAGTTGGATTTTTCACCCTGTTTTCCATGATTGAAAACAACAAAATATGTGTCATATGTTGCTTTTAACCCAGCACCCACATTCCAAGCTTCATGTTAGTTTCCCTGCTGTGAGTTTTCTTCTCATAAGTTTCCTCCGGCCCGGTAATGTGGGCAAGCAGCCTCACTCTGCTCATAGGTACAGAGAGAGACCAAAGTTGAATGCTTTTAAGAATATAGAGTGGCATGAGCATGGTTGCTGTGTTGGTTCCAGTTTGGTTCCATCTTTAAAAAACTAAAGCTACATAGTTAATGAAGATACATATGTGACTGACCATCCTGTATAACTTGGTCATGTGTGAGAGAATCTTCCTGTTAAGTTCTGAAAGTCAATATATTGAAATAAAATGACTGTTCATAGAACTAAAAAGAGACTGGGTGGGATGTCAGTGAAGCAGTTGTTAAAGCAAATGGTAAGACAGGAGCTATAGAGCTTTTTTAAAGCTATTAAAATAGAAAGCTGCAAGGTGAAACTAGCTTGTTCCAATTTCTTTTGCAACGGAAAGCAAGCCTTATGTCTGAAATGTCACTTATGATGACCTTGCTTTCCATTCCAGTTGGCACTTCATTAACCACTTTTAGTTTTTCTGTCCACCAAACACTTTGCCAGCTGTTTTTGTTTGCTGTTGTAAATTGCAGCACATTTTCTCTATGTGCAGTTGTTTACATAAGCCCAGTGGAAATCAAATGTCAACTTCATTCTTTTTTCCAACCTTTTTCTGTAATATCATCTAAAAAGCAAATTTTACCAGGAAATAGACTTTTCTGAATCTCTGCCAGTATAATTAAGAAGCGTTCTTCAAAGTAGCTTTGTAATGCTTTACTCACAAATGCTTCCATTAGTTTTCTATTCTCAGAGGCTAAAGTAACTTTCAAGTCAGAATATGTCTATTTATGTGGTTCTTAAAAACTGAGCGGTGCTGCGTATTTAGTTTTCAGAAGAAATACTTCTTTAGTAACTGTAAATTAGTTGAAATATTTTCTGTAGCTTCCTTTGCTACTTCATTATTCTCCTCAATATTTTGTTATGCATATTATGCTTCCTGTCTGTTCCTCGGCTTCATCCTCTTCTGAATTTGAGACACATGCATGTGTGTTTGTGCATATGCCCTTCATCTCGGAATACAACACACTCAGAATACATAGGTTATCACTTATGTGCTATATATAATATATGGTCAAATATATTTACATTGAATGAAAAGGCTAATCTTCGGTCTATTGATCTCTTACATCATTGTTTTTCATGTTGTTTGTTCCCAGAAAACTTGTTCTAATATGCACATATATAGCATTTCATTTTCTTTAATTGGACAAATTATGCCATTAGAATTTGCATATGACTCATTAACAGTGCAGAGTGCTAAACACGTCCATGATATTTAAGGCTGTTGATATTCTCTTAACTGGAACAGAGTAAAATAAACAAAATGACCTAAGCTCTGAATGTGTTTCTTGTACCCTCATTCTTTGTATCCTGCCACCATGTTTATCCTGGCATGTTTATCCTGCCACCATGTTGTGCTGGGCACAAGCTAGAACACAATCTGTGTCTTTCGTAAGGTCCTCTGCAGTACCGGAAAGGTTCCCCCATGAGTCGACAGACCAGAAGATGTTCCATCCCACCACAGTCACAAATACCTAGATCTTGTAGTTGTCGGCACCCCCCCCAAGGAAGACACGACACAATAGATTGGATTTAAAGTGGCCGCACTCTTTATTAGGATTGAACCTTATCTAACCGAATTGTAATGGTGGGGGCAATTCACACCAGCACCCATAACTAACACATAACTATAAGTCAGGAATTGGCCCGATATCCCATCAGGTACCAATTCCTCTTAACTTTTAAACGTCTCCCCTTCCCGCTACGAATGTTGGTGGGAAGGGGACCAGGGCCCATGTGGGCCGGGGAAGGAGGGTAGTGCCCTCAGGCCAGGGACAGTACATGTCCCTACAGCCCTCGCGGTCACTTCTCCCAAGGGATTGACTCCGCCACTTGCCATACCCTGCTATTGCGGTTGGGATCCCCTCATCTCTTATGGAGATGTCCCAATCAAAATTATAACCTACCTACACAGGTGCTGGACCCCTGCCTCTTAGCGGCTGCCAAAAACTTCATGGACAGGCCCGACCCCCACCTATACCAAACCAACTATAACCTCTCTCAACTTCTCCTTTTAAGGCCGCTAAATACCATTCGTTCCCTGTGGGGAACAAATGGGCACCATCTGCTCTGTACAGATCCACTCTCTTATGTGTGATGGCTCGATGGGGTATCGTCCCCCCGTCCACGAGCGTGATCCATTTTCCTATCTCCCTGTTTACTGTCTTTCTGGTTCTGTCGATCTTGCGTGGTGGCACTCCGGGGCCCCACGATATCCTTTCTACCCAGTCAGTCCACAGGATAGTCACCCTGGGGAACATATATTTGATCAGATGTCATTTCTTATTTCTTTCAACATCTGGACCCCTTTTATCTCAACTAAATCATTCTCGCCCAAATGTATAACTAATATATTCGGGCATGTTCCTTTTTCTCTGCTAAGGGTAAGAATCAACTGCCGCCACNCTGTCTTTCTGGTTCTGTCGATCTTGCGTGGTGGCACTCCGGGGCCCCACGATATCCTTTCTACCCAGTCAGTCCACAGGATAGTCACCCTGGGGCATGTTCCTTTTTCTCTGCTAAGGGTAAGAATCAACTGCCGCCACTGCGTGCCTCCCCGTCCAATCCACCTGATCTGAGCATAGGCCGATAAGCCCAGTTGCGTTCCCCAGTGCAATTTCTCTGCCACCTTGCCGGCTCATCGAACCAGGCTATGACCCACGATCCAGACCTTGTGTTTTTGTTGACACCTGGGACCTGAGGAGACAAAAAATTCGTTATTCATGCTACATAGCCAGGGGGGACCTGACATATGCCTTGTATGCCCTGCTACGCCACCTGCCTATAGCCTGAACCTCCTGCTCCCTGAGCCCCGCTGATGCGGCGAAGCTGGTGGCCCCTATTCGAAATGAATGAGTCCCAAACAGCTCAACTGGGAGATCAAGTGCTGTTAAGGAAGCCCACATGATGGCCATCAGCTGATATCTAGTGAGGGGGGTGCCATCCCCATGACAGAAAAGCATGCCAGGAACCAGCGGCCGCCCTGCCAAATACTGTGCTAGAGCCCGCACTGGACAGAGGTCTACATACCCCCCCCGTGACAAAGATATGGTGATTCCCCGACCCCGCCGGTCCGTTTTTGAATGGCGTAGGCGCAGCGCTACTTCCTGTTCTTTAATAGTTACGTCTTCTATAGTGAGGGCACGATGGCTCCTATTCCTGGCTGACTCAGCCACTAACTCGCTCACCCTGAATACACCGAAGAAAGCCACTATGAATGTGGCTGTGAACAGCCTGACTTCTCCCTCTGAACAGCAAATGCGGGGCAGAATTCCACACATGCTCGTTAGCAGTTGTGGTGTAATGGGCGGCCTGGTGTCCTGTGGAATGCCTCGTTCCCTGGCCCACGATTCCAGCATGCGCCGGGCAAAAAATCCCCGGTCGGGCAATGGGTGGCCTGCTAGCCGGCTCATAAAAGCCACTGCCGCCAGCTTAACATTAATAGTGTCCACCGCAGAACCCTGTTGTCTAATGACCAGCATGAACCTAAGGACCTGATGTTCCGGGATGGGAAAACCTGTATCCCAACCCTGTAATGAACGAAAACCCTGAAACTCATTGAAAGCCCTTTGGTATGCGGGCCTTGTGCACGGCGCCAAAGATCCCTGGACGGTGTTATAGAGGTCTATGATCCAAGGTTCCATGCCCACTGGGGTAAGGGTTCCAGATCCCATCTGGCTCCAGGTGCGAGCGAGCGAAACCGCTCCATCTGCAATCGAGATATGGCATCAGCCACTCTGTTAACCCCAGGCACGTGCCGTGCCTTGAACACGATGTTGTTCCATAGGCACACTAGCACAAAAGCCCTGATTAACCCCATAACCCTAGGTGAGCGGGATGATTGGGAGTTGACTATGTGGACCACCACCTGGTTGTCACACCAAAAGAGGACCGTGTGATTGGAAAAATCCCTTGTCCAAAGATGGACGGCTAGGACTATCAGGAAGAGCTCTAAATACATCAGGTCCTTAGTCACACCTTGCTCCACCCACTCTGTTGACCAAGGAGCCCCTCACCATCAGTCCCTGAATATCACTCCGAAGCCCATCCTCCCAGCGGCATCCGAGTGCACCTGAAGTTTCACTTCCCCTAAGAGTTCATCCCACCACAAGCTCACTCTGTTCAATTCCGTCAGGAAAGAAGACCAGACGTCTAAATCATCTTTCATATCCCGGGTGACCCGAATGTGGTAATGGGGCTGAGGTGAACCCACCAACTTGGCATACAGTCGGGACAAGGAGGCTCTGCCAGGGGCCACCACCCTACATGCAAAATTCAGGCTACCAATTAAGGATTGGAGCTGCCTCACCGTGACCTTACGGGCCAACGTACAATTTTTTCTCGTAATTCTGCCAATTTGTCGGCTGGAAGCCATGACACCTTTTTTTTGTGTCCAGTTCGATTCCCAAATACTGAAGGGAGGTAGCCGGGCCCACTGATTTCTCGGGTGCCAAGGGGATGCCCAAGCTGTCTGCCATTTCTTGGAAGGAGTTCATTAACTCCCGGCATTTGCCGGTCCCTGCACCGCCAATGAAGAGGAAGTCATACAGGTATTTGGTGACATCCCCACCACAGGTACGCCGCCAGATCAGCCATTCTATCAGCGTGCTAAAACGCTTGAATGCTGAGCAGGAAATTGAACAGCCCATTGTCATCGCCTTATCAAAATAAAACTGCCCTTGAAATGAAAGCCCCGAAAGATGGAAACTATCTGGCTGGACCGGTAGTAAGCGGAACGCGGACTTTACGTCGCACTTCGCTAAGAGGGCCCCCGGCCCATGGCGCTTTACCAGTTCCACTGCTGTATCGAATTATGTATACTTTACAGTGGCTAGCTCCCTCGGGATGGTGTCGTTGACTGACCTGCCTCGTGGGTATGATAGATGTATCATACGGTACTCGCCCGGGGATTTTTTTGGGACGACTCCCTGGGGAGACTACCAGATTCAGAAACGGTGGGGATGGGAAAGGGCTGGCTAACCTACCCTTGGCACGCTCATCCTCTATTTTCTGTTGTACTACTGCTTCTAGACCCCGCACTGATTTTAAATTGGGCGCAGCTTTGTGTGGGTGGACCCCTCTTGCTGGAATTCAAAATCCCTCCCTGAACCCACTGATGATATATTCTACTTCTGCCCTATCCGGGTGGGATTCCAGGGCTGCTTCCAGCAGGTCAACTCTAATTGGAGTTGGGGCCCTCTGCAGGAGCTGGCTGTCCTGCCACCCCCTGCCCCCCTCTACCCGACGATCCTGAAGGGGCCCTACCTTTACTGCCCTGCTTGGTCCTGGCCTGGGGCATGCTGCAGCATTGTGCAAGCCAGCACAATTGGGACAGGAGTGCTTAAATTTACATGTCGTGCGGGAGCATTTCCCCGTGTGCTCGAACTCATAGCACTGGTTCGTTTGGCCAGCCGCCAACCGCTTGCCCTCACTACGAAAAAGAATATTGGCCGGCGCCACTCCTCCTTTCGCTAACAGGTGACCACTGTGCGACCTGGGGGCTCTGGCTGCATCTACCATGCAGTCCAACCATACGTCAGGTGCGTGTGTGTCCCAGCATGCGTTTACCCCAGCATGCCTGGGGTAAAGGCAGCCCGATGTCGAAATTCCTCGTCATAAGGGAGCCAGGCCTCTGGTGGTCCTGACTCATATGCCCGGCGGACTATGTCTGCATATTTGAGGAGCTTGGGTGCTATAGCCGGGTATGCCTGAATCACCACTCCCTGATATATATAGAAAGGCCGCCATCCAGTTGATCCAGTTCCTGTCGGCCTTTGGTTGCTTAAAGCGTTCCTTATCTTTCTTGTCAGTATCTGCCGGATCTACCAAGGGGTCCCGAAAGAGGAAGGCAAACAGATCTATAAACGCTCCCCTCCATATCTTCTCCCGGGTAGCTGGCAGGAGGTGTGACCCAATAGGGGCCGACGCTGCTGCATAGACAACCCCGGGGAGCCTGTACAGACCCGTCTCTACGGGCCGGGCGTATACAGGGGCCTGTTGGGCCCCGGGTCCCCCCCATACCTGCAACGTCTGACTGACCTGCCCCTGGGGCGCCCCATTCCCGGGGGCCTGCCAACTCCGCAATGGGGTGGCAGGGCGGTAGGCCGGTACCCAGGCTCCATTCCACCACACCAGCTGGGTAGTAGCCCCCCTGGCCACTCCTAGTCCCCCTCCTATTGGCGGTGCCTGTTGTCGTTGGGCTACGCTAAACTGTGGGGGCCCTGGAAGGACTTGTGTCACGGTACTAGGATTCACTTCCCACCCTCCAATGGGATTCGTCCCCTCCTACCAGGGTGTATGCCCTGACGCCTGGGGCAGCAACTGCCGAAGCAGGTGCCACTCCTACCGTACCCGTGGACGGCCCAGTTGCTGGTGCCGCATTCACCGTACCTCCACCGCCTCGCTGTTCCACCATGGCACAGATGGCACTCTCCAACGCTGCTACTCTCTGCCGCAGCTCCTTGTCATCTCCGCTCGGCTGAGGCGCTCCTGCTCCTCCGCTGCCCTCCCTACCCCCTTACCAATTTGTCCTTAAGCCGGGTGGGGGGGTTGCCTCAATCTTCACTACAAGGGCTACGCGACGCTCCTGGTCTCCGGCGTGTCGGCGAGATGTTCAGCAACATTCACATGCATTTTTATATCTTTGCTGAGAGCATATAGCCACGTCTGCCCTATTTGCAGTCAGGTGACTGCTGGAGATGTTCCTTTTAGTGAGATCTCACAACCTGGGGGTTGGTGTCCACTGTCCCTGCTTCCAACAGATTGGGAGGGGGGAGGTGGCGGACCCCCTCCCGCGCCCATAGCTGCCCCGAAGCCGGGTGCCATGCCGGGCATCATTGAGCCAGCTAGCCCCGGCATTGGTCCAACCCCAATCCCCCACGGCTGCCCTTGCAAGGCCCACTGTCCTTGCGGGCCAAACAATGGGGCTCCTTGCATGGGGGGGGGGATCGGATGCCACGCCCCTATATTTCCCATCACAGAGGATCCTCCTCCACCACCTGCCCCCACAAAAGGGGCTTGGGTACCATCTGTAGCATCAATTTGGGCCTCCCCTCGGAAGCGCCTAGGCGCTGGGGGGGTCGTCAGTGTACCAGTCCGGGGGCTTGGTTCTCTGCCCACCCCTCCGGAGTGGGGGTGGGGCCTCTGGTCCAGCTGCCCTGGGCCCACGGCCTGTGATGCACTGCCCCCTACTCCCCCCATGCTACGCAAGAGGGCTTCATATCCCTCAATTCTTTCTCTCAATGAGGGTTCCTCTCATGGGCGGGGGGCAGGTTGTCCCCTCCCAGATCTTGACTGACTTGAGCCCCTGTAAGGGGCTGTGGGGCGCCTGCTCCCATACCCCCAGGGACCTGGGACCTTACTTGCTGCTCCTCTGCTTCCCCTTCCTGAGCGGGGCTCCCCAGTTCCTCCTCCATTACCACCGGTGCGAGGGGTGTGTGCTGTGTGCCTTTCCGCCCCCCTCTCTGCCCTCCCCCCTTTTCCTTGCACCCATCTCGAGGCCCAGACCCACCTTGTGTGTGTGTGGGGGGGATAATTTAACTCGCGGTGGAAAAAAGGGGGGTGTTGCTCATCCGCTCCTCCGCTGCCCTCCCTACCCCCTTACCAATTTGTCCTCAAGCCGGGTGGGGGGGTTGCCTCAATCTTCACTACAAGGGCTACGCGACGCTCCTGGTCTCCGGCGTGTCGGCGAGATGTTCAGCAACATTCACATGCATTTTTATATCTTCGCTGAGAGCATATAACCACGTCTGCCCTATTTGCAGTCAGGTGACTGCTGGAGATGTTCCTTGTAGTGAGATCTCACATTTCCAATAAATCTCAAGTTTCTGTGAATATTACATTCTCAGTCTTTCCTTTCCTTTGAGGCTGCTAGTCCCTTCTAATGGAGAAAATGATTTAGGTAAAGATGCAGTTGTGAAAGTTGTAGAGTTTCAACAGTACAGTGCATCTTTTTGTAGCATGGCTTGTCTTCTGTATTAAAGCCTAAATATTAATGTATTTTCACCTGAATAGGAGCAAATTGAATTGGCTTCTTTAGTTTGATAAATTATTCACATTTTTAAAAAAAGCGAAACAGAGAATTTTCTGGATGTTTGTAGAAGTCTACACTTTTCTGAGATCTTTGAGTTTGGAAGGGAATGGGAGATTTCCTGGGAATCTTAAAAGTTTGTAAAAGTGTATGGGGAAAACATTCTCCCAGATAAGTTTCATGAGCTGTTGAGCAGTATCCCTAGCCTGAGGAAGGGAATCTTTCTTCTGACATCAGAATGCAAATACATGTGCAGTATTTGGTCCCAGACACCTCTAAACTTTGGAAAATGTATCTGTTCGCAGCCAGTTGGCAACAGAAAGCTTAATAACCCTGAGAAACAGGATTGTGATACCACAAAGCAAAAAGCACTTCAGTGAAGCACATTTTATGAACAACCCACACTCAGTTTGTTCCTGATAACAAATGTTGACAAATGTCCAATTCTGCAAGACTGGGAATTTGTTTAATTGTCCTTTCAATCACCTACACTGTGTTTTGGGTGTACGTAGGCTCTTTGCCTTATGGTCATCTGCGATCTTTTTTGCTTGAGTCGCTTAATGTATATTTTCTAAACTTATGTTCACTTGATGAGATCCTGAAAGTTTTAGTCAGGTTCAAATTGGGGACTAAGGGGGGGATGCTGGTTGGGTGAGTTGTGAAGTGTATTTTAATAAAGGTGGTAGGGGGAAGGAGAGAGTGGGTAGGGTAATTGCAAATGGGGTTGGTAGGGGGTTATAAAGGGGGAGGGCTCTATCCCTCGGCACTAACCCCTGGTGGCAGCAGGAGGTGGAGCCGAGGTGGGGATTATTGTGGTATGGTAGAAGGGGGGCATTTGGGTCAAGGGGAAGCTGGGTTAGGGAGAGGGATGTGAGGGGAATGGATTAGGGGAGGAGGGGTGTTCCCCCATGGTGAGAAGATGAGGGTTGGCCCCCGGGAGGGGGGGGAGAGCTGGGGAAGCTGGGGTGTGGGGAGGAAAGGGGGAGGGAGGGGGTTTCTGGAGGAAGGGGGTGGGGACCTCTGAGGGTTCTGGGGGAACGGCCGATGGGAGGGGAGCAGGTGGGTATGGATGGGGGGAGGAGCTGGCCATAGGGGTCGTCATGGGCTGCGGACGGTATGGTCTGGGGGCGTGCAGTGCTTGGGTTCCCAGGGGACCAAAGTCCCTTGTGGAGGTGAAAAGAGCCTGCCCTCCACCTGAGAGTATGGGGGAGCGGAACCCAGGGTCCGCCAGTGGGGGACTGAGGCTGTTAAATTCAAGGTCCGTGGTCAGCAAGGCCCTGGTAATCCGGGATTTGATTCTGGATGGAGGGGCAGACCTTGCATGTATAATGGAGACCTGACTGGATGAGGAGGCAGGGCTGATCCTGGCCGATCTCGTTCCAGCTGGGTATGCCGTGCAGCATCAGCCTCGCACCGGGGGCCGGGGAGGTAGTGTAGCTATGATTTTTAAAGAGACGTGATCAGTTAGGAGGTAATTCAGTTCCAAATATTGCTGGGATTGAGGCCCTCCATGTGGTGTTCGATTTGGCTGGGGGCAATTTGGGGGTGCTGCTGGTGTACCAGGCCCCTTCCTGCCCAGCGGCATCCCTGGCCGCTCTAGTGGAGCTGGTCTCGGTGGTGGCGTTGAACTCCGCTAGGACTTTGGTCCTGGGGGACTTTAATGCCCATGCCCCTGCCGGCCTTGCAGGAGCGGGGCGAGAGTTCATGGCCGCCATGGCAACCATGGACTTGTCCCAGGTTGTCAACTGCCTGACCCATGTGGGGGGGCATATCCTTGATATGGTGTTGTGTTCTGGCATTGAGGCAGGTGATCCGATAGTGGGGGATTTGAAAGTCATGCCCTTGTCATGGACAGATCGTTATCTCCTTCCGACCGGTCTCTTAGTGCTCCACCTCCAGAAGGGGATGGGACCAGTTAGATTGGCCCGCCCTCGGAGGCTGCTGGAACCTCAGTGGTTCCAGGAGGCCTTGGGGGATTTAACCCTGACTTCTGACGGCCGCTCTGTCGATGAACTCATTCGGGCATGGAACATCTTGTTCGGGGAGGCTATTGACAGGGTGGCTCCAAGATGTCCCCTGCCTCTGTCTCGTCACTGCAGGGCCCCTTGGTTTACTGAGGGACCGCGGTGTATGAAACAGGAAGGTAGGCATAGAGCGATGCTGGCGTTGGACTCATACTGAATCCGACCAACTTCTCCATAGAGCCCATTTGCGGGCCTATGTTGAGGCTGTGAGGGTGGCAAAGAAATAATTCTTTGCCACCCTCATAGCATCTGCAAAGTCGCAGCGGAGTTGTTCCAGGTGGTGCGGGGGCTGGTCAGTCCGGCCTCCCTCCGCCTGGATGGGGACTTGTCCCAGGCCCACTGTGAGGAGTTTGCAATCTACTTTGCAGACAAGATCGCTCGGATTCAGAGCAACTTCGACACTGGATTAGGAGCAGTTGAGATGGAGCGTGAGGAGATGGAGGCTCCGTCTGGTCCATCTTTCTGGGATGAGTTTCAGGAAGTGACACCAGCCGATGCTGTGGATGTCCTGGGGTCTGTTAGAGCCACTAGTTGTGAATTAGATCCTTGCCGTCCTGGTTGGTGAAAGCCTCCAGGGAGACGTTGGGGATGGTGCTGGCGGGGGTAATCAATGCGTCCCTTCGGCAGGGGAGAGTGCCCCCCTGGTCTCAAGTATGCCGTGGTGCGCCCCCTGCAGAAGAAGCCATCTTTGGATGTGGACACGCTTGCCAGCTACCGGCCAATCTCTAACCTTCCCTATTCAGGAAGGTTATTGAACGGGAAGTGGCTCGGCAGCTCCAGGCTCATCTTGACAGCATTGGTTTCCTTGATCCATTTCAATCAGGGTTTCACCCTGGCTATGGTACAGAGACAGCATTGGTGCCTTTGGTGGACGATCTCCACCAGGAGATGGACGCAGGACGTTTAACATTTCTAGTCCTGCTAGATCTCTTGGCCGCGTTTGATACAGTGGACCATGGACTGCTGCTGAGACGATTGCATGACCTGGGGGGCCTGGATGGAACTGTCCTTAGATGGTTCCAGTCATTCCTCTTGAGGAGGATCCAGTGGGTTGTCTTAGGGGCAGAGACTTCTAGCCCCCGGGCCCTGGACTGTGGCGTTCCGCAAGGTTCGATCTTGTCTCCATTATTATATAATGTATATATGCAGCTCTTGGGGAAGATCGTGAGAGGGTTTGGTGTGCGCTTGTCACGTCTTGCGTCTTATTACAAATGGAAAGTGAGCTTTGTGGCCTTAGCTGAACTAATCATACTAGATTGGGCTGCACTTTTTCCAAATTGTATAAAATGAATTTACACTTCACTTTGATATCCGACTAGCAAAGAAATATTGTAAAATGACAATACATTTATGAATAAAGAGACATGAGACTTTTAGGATATAAAAATATATGCATAGTTTACTTAAATATAAATAGAGAATATCAGTAGCTTACATAGAATGGTATTGATAGCCAATCAGAGTTACATGATCTTAAAACATTTCTATTTTAAGAAAAAGCTTCTAAAAGCTTAGCATATGCACAATTCATTGGCTCAAAGATATCAAGAATCATACATTACATATTTCCCNATGGGGGGAGGAGCTGGCCATAGGGGTCGTCATGGGCTGCGGACGGTATGGTCTGGGGGCGTGCAGTGCTTGGGTTCCCAGGGGACCAAAGTCCCGTGTGGGGAGGAAAGGGGGAGGGAGGGGGTTTCTGGAGGAAGGGGGTGGGGACCTCTGAGGGTTCTGGGGGAACGGCCGATGGGAGGGGAGCAGGTGGGTATGGATGGGGGGAGGAGCTGGCCATAGGGGTCGTCATGGGCTGCGGACGGTATGGTCTGGGGGCGTGCAGTGCTTGGGTTCCCAGGGGACCAAAGTCCCTTGTGGAGGTGAAAAGAGCCTGCCCTCCACCTGAGAGTATGGGGGAGCGGAACCCAGGGTCCGCCAGTGGGGGACTGAGGCTGTTAAATTCAAGGTCCGTGGTCAGCAAGGCCCTGGTAATCCGGGATTTGATTCTGGATGGAGGGGCAGACCTTGCATGTATAATGGAGACCTGACTGGATGAGGAGGCAGGGCTGATCCTGGCCGATCTCGTTCCAGCTGGGTATGCCGTGCAGCATCAGCCTCGCACCGGGGGCCGGGGAGGTAGTGTAGCTATGATTTTTAAAGAGACGTGATCAGTTAGGAGGTAATTCAGTTCCAAATATTGCTGGGATTGAGGCCCTCCATGTGGTGTTCGATTTGGCTGGGGGCAATTTGGGGGTGCTGCTGGTGTACCAGGCCCCTTCCTGCCCAGCGGCATCCCTGGCCGCTCTAGTGGAGCTGGTCTCGGTGGTGGCGTTGAACTCCGCTAGGACTTTGGTCCTGGGGGACTTTAATGCCCATGCCCCTGCCGGCCTTGCAGGAGCGGGGCGAGAGTTCATGGCCGCCATGGCAACCATGGACTTGTCCCAGGTTGTCAACTGCCTGACCCATGTGGGGGGGCATATCCTTGATATGGTGTTGTGTTCTGGCATTGAGGCAGGTGATCCGATAGTGGGGGATTTGAAAGTCATGCCCTTGTCATGGACAGATCGTTATCTCCTTCCGACCGGTCTCTTAGTGCTCCACCTCCAGAAGGGGATGGGACCAGTTAGATTGGCCCGCCCTCGGAGGCTGCTGGAACCTCAGTGGTTCCAGGAGGCCTTGGGGGATTTAACCCTGACTTCTGACGGCCGCTCTGTCGATGAACTCATTCGGGCATGGAACATCTTGTTCGGGGAGGCTATTGACAGGGTGGCTCCAAGATGTCCCCTGCCTCTGTCTCGTCACTGCAGGGCCCCTTGGTTTACTGAGGGACCGCGGTGTATGAAACAGGAAGGTAGGCATAGAGCGATGCTGGCGTTGGACTCATACTGAATCCGACCAACTTCTCCATAGAGCCCATTTGCGGGCCTATGTTGAGGCTGTGAGGGTGGCAAAGAAATAATTCTTTGCCACCCTCATAGCATCTGCAAAGTCGCAGCGGAGTTGTTCCAGGTGGTGCGGGGGCTGGTCAGTCCGGCCTCCCTCCGCCTGGATGGGGACTTGTCCCAGGCCCACTGTGAGGAGTTTGCAATCTACTTTGCAGACAAGATCGCTCGGATTCAGAGCAACTTCGACACTGGATTAGGAGCAGTTGAGATGGAGCGTGAGGAGATGGAGGCTCCGTCTGGTCCATCTTTCTGGGATGAGTTTCAGGAAGTGACACCAGCCGATGCTGTGGATGTCCTGGGGTCTGTTAGAGCCACTAGTTGTGAATTAGATCCTTGCCGTCCTGGTTGGTGAAAGCCTCCAGGGAGACGTTGGGGATGGTGCTGGCGGGGGTAATCAATGCGTCCCTTCGGCAGGGGAGAGTGCCCCCCTGGTCTCAAGTATGCCGTGGTGCGCCCCCTGCAGAAGAAGCCATCTTTGGATGTGGACACGCTTGCCAGCTACCGGCCAATCTCTAACCTTCCCTATTCAGGAAGGTTATTGAACGGGAAGTGGCTCGGCAGCTCCAGGCTCATCTTGACAGCATTGGTTTCCTTGATCCATTTCAATCAGGGTTTCACCCTGGCTATGGTACAGAGACAGCATTGGTGCCTTTGGTGGACGATCTCCACCAGGAGATGGACGCAGGACGTTTAACATTTCTAGTCCTGCTAGATCTCTTGGCCGCGTTTGATACAGTGGACCATGGACTGCTGCTGAGACGATTGCATGACCTGGGGGGCCTGGATGGAACTGTCCTTAGATGGTTCCAGTCATTCCTCTTGAGGAGGATCCAGTGGGTTGTCTTAGGGGCAGAGACTTCTAGCCCCCGGGCCCTGGACTGTGGCGTTCCGCAAGGTTCGATCTTGTCTCCATTATTATATAATGTATATATGCAGCTCTTGGGGAAGATCGTGAGAGGGTTTGGTGTGCGCTTGTCACGTCTTGCGTCTTATTACAAATGGAAAGTGAGCTTTGTGGCCTTAGCTGAACTAATCATACTAGATTGGGCTGCACTTTTTCCAAATTGTATAAAATGAATTTACACTTCACTTTGATATCCGACTAGCAAAGAAATATTGTAAAATGACAATACATTTATGAATAAAGAGACATGAGACTTTTAGGATATAAAAATATATGCATAGTTTACTTAAATATAAATAGAGAATATCAGTAGCTTACATAGAATGGTATTGATAGCCAATCAGAGTTACATGATCTTAAAACATTTCTATTTTAAGAAAAAGCTTCTAAAAGCTTAGCATATGCACAATTCATTGGCTCAAAGATATCAAGAATCATACATTACATATTTCCCAGATTCTTCCCTTGGTCTGCCATGATGAGAGAGAAATCCAATGGTGTTTGGATTTTCAGTCTAAAGAGCAATTCTCTGGTCTCCCTTCTTAAAGCAATTGCCAGAAGGCTCACATTTCCTGAGGAGTGTGATGCTGACATCAGCTACATGTCAGTCAATAAGGAGATACACTGGATTCTAATTGGCTCTATTAAAGAAACCAATCAGTGTTAGGCTTCCTTCAAGGTTTAAACCGAATAGAAACCTTATATTTTTTATCAAAGATAATTGTCAGATTAGAGAGAGAATAACCAGAACTAAAGGTTATTTCAATAATTAATTAAATAGATATGTTAGTTAGAAAAAACTAACAAATCCTCCTTCTTAGTCTGGAGATACTTCTATGAATAGTACCATTTGTCATTTAGAGATAAGATTCCATACACCTAGTCTGAGAAAACCTAGGCTGACCAGAGATAGGGCCTCTTTATGGCTTTGTAAAACTTAGCCATTTGACTGTTTCCTTGGATACGGTGAAATTCCATTTGGGAAGCTTAGAAAAAACCTTGGAATGTAGCTAAGGGGGCCTCAGCTTGAACCAAGCTAATCACAGAAGTTGATTTTAGAAATCAATACTTCAAAACACAATTCCAATACATTGAAACAAAAAGTTAACATATAAAAACTCAAAGTTAATACATTATGAACACAAATGGCCAAAAATATATGTTTATAATAGGAAATACATGACACGCTGTCACCAACATGCTGATGACACCTAGCTTTACCTCTCGTTTTCAACTGACCCAGGTCCTGCCGTCTCTGTACTGTCCCAGTGTCTGGAGGCCGTCGCAATATGGTTGTGGCAGAGCAGACTAAAGCTCAATCTTGATAAGATGGAGGTGATGGTGGTGGGTAGAGCGGGGGAGGTGCTGGCCCCCCTTGTGGAGGGGGTGTGCCCCATCGTGGCCCAACAGGTGCGGAGTCTGGGGGTGTTATTGGATTTGGGTCTCTGCCTCGATCAGCAGGTGGAGGTGGTGGCAAGGGTGGCTTTCCACCAGCTGTATCTGGTGCGGAGGCTGCGCCCATACACATCCAGATCTGACCTGGCCACTCTGATCCATGCCTTCATCACCTCGAGGCTGGACTACTGTAATGCGCTTTACGTGGGGCTTCCCCTGATGCTGGCCTGGAGGTTGCAGCTAGTGCAGAATGCGATGGCACATCGCTTAACAGGGACGGGTTGACGTGAGCACATGACACCTGTGCTCCGTGCACTGCACTGGCTGCCTATAATGTACCGAGCCAGATTCAAGGTGTTGACGTTGATCTATAAAGCCCTGTATGGTCTTGGCCCCGGATATCACAGGGACCGCCTCACCCTCCGCGATTCAGGGCGACCACTTCGGTCCACCGGGAGCACCTTCTTGGAGGAGAGGGCGTTCTCGGTGGCAGGGCCGCGGTTATGGATCTTCCTCCCAGAGAAAGCCCGCCTGACGCCAGGTCTGCTGGCCTTTTGGCAGGCCTGTAAGACGTGGCTGTTCTCCCAGGCCTCTGTGTGTGTGTGTGTGTGTGTGTGTGTGTGTGTGTGTGTGTGTGTGTGTGTGTGTGTGTGTGTGTGTGTGTGTGTGTGTGTGTGTNTGAGAGAGAGAAATTTGGGTTAATGGGGTTTTAAATCTGTTGAATATTGTAATTTTAAAAGGTGATTTTAAAGTGTTTTAGTATCTATTGGAAGCCGCCCCGAGATGCCATTGGCATGAGGGGGTGGCATATAAATATAACAAAATAAAAAATGTCCAGTCTCGATCATTTAAGTTAGAATAGGACCCTACAGTTGGTCAAATAACATCCATACTCCAGTGGCTTAGAGTTCAAAACACAGAAGAAAGTTAACATTCTAAACAAGCTCTAGCATTGCTACAAAATAACTAAACAATTTTTCCCCAATTGTAAATCAGAAATCTGTATATGTGGCTTTTGTAAACCACTTTTGTTTTCTTTTAGGTTTCCCAAGCTGGGGATTTGTTAATTGAAGTATATGTGGAAAGAAAGGAGCCAGACTGTAGCATTAGAATAAGGGTTAGTATGCAAAAATGATCTAGCAGGTTTGAAAATTTCTTTATGCATTGTTTATACATATATGGCTTTAACTAGTCTGATGCTATATGTATTTACAATCCTACACTAATGCACTTGACTCATGATAAGTTTATCATTTTTATTTTTAAAATAAATACTTAATTTTTAACATTCTGGGTTTAGCCCAATTAAAATTTGCAGAGTGTGTTGCTCATGGTTATTTGAGTGGAAGAATATAGTATCGTATAAAACTGATGGTTTTATGGCAGGTTGCAGAGGCATAAACACTGACTGTGATTTCTTTACTCTTCCAGCATATCGGAACTAACAGTTACCAAGTGGTGTGTTTACTGAGCAGTACAAAGTCATTTAAATGACCTTCCTTGATGTCTCCTTTTGCCAGCGGCTATCTGCCTTGCTTGGGTGCTGTGATGCCTAAGCTCACTGCTCCCTATAATTGAGATTTCCTGCCTTGAGTCTAATAGCACTCCTGAAAAGCACTGGGCACCTAGCAATAGTGCTCTACTGTTCTGATATAAAAGAAAGAAACATTAAAGCCTTGCAATAATGGATTGATATGATTAGGAAAAGGCACCTTTGCAAGATGTCTATTAACTTTGCTAGGGTTCTATAATTCCATTTCATTACCATTTTGTGCTGCATGAGGCAGATAAAAAAACAAAAATCAAGAGTATTTATTTATTTAATTATGAATGTGAATGAGTGTAGATCCCCAAAACTAAGAGTGAAAACAGACATGATGCTAACCATCCTTTAACCACCCTTGGTGGTTATTTATGAATGTTGCAGGATTGTATTGGTGCCCTATGCAGCCCTGAAACATGCATAAATGACCACCAAGGGCGGTTAAAGGGTAGTTAGCGTCATGTCTGTTTTCACCCTAATAGGCTGAGACAAAATAGTCTAGATAATATCTTTAATTGGATGAACTTCTGTTGGTGAAGGCATGCAAGCTTTGGGGTCACAGAGGGCCCTTCCTCGGGATGGCTAGAAGACAGAATTAATGATCGAGAAATGCAAAACAGTATTTATTTATTTATTTATTTTACAAATGTTTACCCCAACCCTCCTGCCAAAGCAGCTCGGGGCGGCTAACAAAATGACCAATATGATGTTGGTTATTTTGCACAGACTACGTTTACGTTTGCTAGTAATTTGTATTTGTAATTCCAGCACCCTCCCTAGTATTACTTTCATGGACACATACCTGTCTCATATTGCTGTCATAATAACATAATAACTAGTGGCATATTGGGTCATACCAATGATCCATCAAGCCCAGCATCCTGTCTATAGCAGTGGCCCATTTCTGTCTCTTGGGAGAAATATCCAACAGCTCACAATGGGCAATCCATTCACTGTTGTTCCAGCCCCCAGCAGTAAGAGGTTTTATCTCCCAAACCTACTTGACTAATAACCATTAATGGACCTATCCTCCAAGAACGTATCCAATCCCTCTTTAAAACTATCCACACTACCGGCTTTGACCACTTCCTCTGGCAGCAAATTCCACAAGTTAATTGTGCTCTGAGTGAATTAGGTAATTCCTAATTTAGAACCCAGCATTGTATACCTATAGGTTATACCTTCAGGTTATTTTCTTCCAGCAGTAGCTGGAAGAAACTTAAATGCACAGCCACTGTTCATTATAAACAGGGAACTGCTGAAGCCCCGATTTTGAGGAAACCGCTTGACCTACCTTTCTGAAACTTTAACCATGGCTGTAAGTTGTGAGAACCATCATATCCACAAAGTTTGAAAAAGATCATTAGGAAAATAAAATCTTATAACTGCTTAAACATGAATTGCTTGTGGCCAGAATTCACACCGTCCTCGCGTATCTGAATCATCAATATCTCCTCCCCCTGGATGAGTTGAGCCCCCAAACATCACAGGCTTCAAGAACGAGATCAATAACAAGTGCTTTTGAAATATGATACTTATTTGATCACTAATAACTAGGTTTTGGCTGCATCAATATCAGTTGTACTGGTTCGCACATGCTCAGTACGTGCTGAGTTTTCAGCTTTGTGCTTCACTTATGTCACCAGCTGATCAGTTAAGCACCTGGTGACATCACAAAGGCTTTCTGCTTCAGACAACTGAAGCTCTGAGCAGTCAGCAATAAGTGTGCTTCGGTGGGACGATCCTGAGCACGAGGGAAATGGTATTAGGAGGTATGTGTGGTATGAGGAGCAGGGATTGCTGAGGGGAGGGGTTTGGTTGTGGGGTACTGAGGGGAGAGGTCTGGTGGGGGGAGCAGGGGATGCTTTTAGGTGTGTGGAGCAAGGGCTACTGAGGGGTGGGGTGCAGGATCAGGGGGTGCTTGGAGGGGTGGGGATCACTGAAGGGAGGGGTACCTGTCAGCAGCCACATAACTGTAGACACTTAAAGTGTGATAACTGTGATTTGGTGGGACAACCCAGAGGACACACGAGGGAAAAGGTGGTATGAGGAGCAGGGATTGCTGACGGGAGGGGTTCGGTTAGGGGACCGAGGTTTGTGCTTCACAGAGCTGGTTGTGGGAGCAGGGGATGCTGTTAGGTGTGGGGATCAAGGGGTATTGAGGGGTGGGGTGCAGGATGAGGGGGTGCTTGGAGGGGTGGGGATCGCTGAAGGGAGGGGTTTGGTTGAGGAACAAGGGGGTACTGAGTGGAGGGGTTTGGTTGGGGGATACTGAGGGGACAGGTCTGCTGGGCAGAGCAGGGGATGCTGTTAGGTGTGGAGATAAAGTGTTTGTCATCATGTCAAACCCTCTGACCAATGACATACAATGAGAACAAAACTTAAGTCAACAACCATCATAACAAAAAACTAAACAAACAACAAGGAAAAAAACACAAGAAATTAACAACAAAAAACTTACCAGTTTAAAAAAAACACTTAAATGCACAAGACATAAAACCCCCAAAACAGGGAAATTAAAACACAATTACACCTACAACACATATAGCAAAACGCATGTACATAACCATAATATATCTACTACCTTACAATCCATAGCTTCATTACTTAACAACAAGTAACCATGGTCACTTATCTATTTTGTACATTTAAAATTATTAACATAATTAGACAACACAAACACACAACAAAGTGCATTTACTGTGCTTCGCAGGGATTACACTATGTTGGGATGTGTTCCCTATTTGTTCAGTACACGGTATTCAGTTCTACAGGAGTTAATCAAGTACCTTCAGGTGATTGGGAAGTACCTTGGGAAGGGTTATCTGCTCATTCTGTAAATTGTATGCAATTTCAGTACATATCCAGTTTGTCTCACTACTGAGATGATGGTACCTTGGAAAGGGTGCCCTGCCAAGCACAGTAAATGCACTTTGTTGTGTGTTTGTGTTGTCTAATTATGTTAATAATTTTAAATGTACATAATAGATAAGTGATAAGATATCACTTTGCACGTCTTCAAAATAGATAAGATATTTTTCCCTATAATCATCACTTTGCACTTCTTCACATTAAATTTAATCTGCCATTTAGATGCCCAGTCACCCAGTCTCCCAAGATCCTCCTGCAACCTTCACAGTCTGCTCAGGTTTTAACTACCTTGAATAACTTTGTGTCATCTGCAGATTTGGTCACCTTACTCTTTACTCCCTTTTCCAGACCATTAATGAATATGTTAAATAACACCAGTCCCAGTACAGATCCCTGGGGTACTAGTTACTTCTCTCCACTATGAAAACTGACCATTTAGTCCTACTCTTTGTTTCCTATCTTTTAACCAGTTGCCAGTCCATGATGGGATACTGCAGCCTATCCCATGACTCTTTAATTTCCTCAAGAGTATCTTATGAGGAACCTTATCAAATGCCTTCTGAAAGTCTAGGTACACTTTATCTACTGGCTCACCCTTATTCACCCTTATCTTAGTCTTTAATTCTGACTTGTTACCAAACTGAGGAATGGCCCTGTGTGGCCTGAAAGCTTGCATACTCCCACCAACAGAAGTTGATGCAATAAAAGAGATCATCTGGACGGTTTTGTTTCCATTTATATTTTTATGATGGGGCCCAAACCCTCTAATGTATAGAAATATGTACAACTAAATGCAGGGTTTCTGTAGTAATTGTTGTCAGGTTATGAAAAAGATATCATTCTGTTTCACATGGAAGTAGGCTATTATTGCTTTTTTTGCGGGGTGGGGACGGAGACGGGGGAAGTGGGAATGGAAGAGGTTTGGGGGAAAGGTTTTCACTGACCATTTTTGCCTGCATAGCTTCCAGCCTAGCGCAAATATTGGTAGAGAATTTGAAGAGTAAGTAATTTTACAAATTTGGCATTTTTGCAGTTCTCCTTTTTAAAAAGGGTTGGGGTTGGAAGAGTGTGTGGTTCATGCACTTTGTCACTGGGATGCATCCTACATCCCAAAACAGGATCTATAACTCATCAAAGAAAATTTCTCTGAATCCCTAAATGGTTAACAATGACTTTTGCAGGTATCGCCAGTGACGGAGGCAGAAGAATTAACCAATTATTTATTGGGAATAAAAAACATCATACCCAACAAGGATGATATGTGGACTACTTTTGAAGTGATTGAAAATGGAGAACTAGGTCAGTGACCACTTTTGCACTTCATATTTGTGCAATATTTGTGATCATTCACTTATCAAATGATTGTTTATTACCTTTTTCAAGAGTTAACTTGTGGAATTGTTCTGTGATTACTTACAGTATGATGGACAGAAAAAAAAGAATCTTTAAGACATTCTGAGTCTGTGTTAGCTTAATTGCAGTTTCAAAGGTGTATATTTTTTCTAAGGTTTCACTCATTAACTGTTTTAAAACTCTGTTGAACTCTTGACTTTCATGCCCTTACTTATGTCACTTTTTTAATGTATATATTACTGTTAGCTCATGATAAACTTGTGGCCCCTAGTTAGAGGAAAACCTGTGCTAATAATGCTCCAGCACCAAATTTATTCTCAGTGGGAGGTCAGTTCTTGGTTTATAAGCAATACAGTCTCTGGTAGAAGGGAAGGAAAAAATGTATTCAGTGGTTTAGAGAAAATGTGTTCTTGTAAATTTCGTTGTCAATTTGCTTTCACGTTGCTAGAAATGAAAGCAAAGTTATATCACTTTTGCATTTAACATACTCTACTGTAAGATACTAATGTTGTCTTTGAATACTGCTGTAAACATTAAGTGTAAAGCTGGCAGCAGTGAAGCCATAGGGTCATGGTATAATCCGTAGCTGTAGTGAATCTTCTTTTCTAATCCAATGATGGAAATGTAGCTTTAGTGCTGGAAATAGCACCTAAAATTTTAGAAGCCATTAAGAGGTACACACGTATACATTTAAAATGTGATAAGAGAAAGAAGTTAGCTACAGCATCTTTGACATTAATGCTATTATTATTATTATTATTATTATTAACAAACATTTATATAGCGCCAGCAGTGTACCTGGCACTTTACAAAGTAATATAATAGACATGGTCCCTGCCGCTAGGGCTTACAATCTGAGAGACAGGAGCTGGGGGAGAGACAAGGGAGTCTAACATTCATGAAGATGCGAGGTCTCAAGTGCATGTACTTGGCTTGGTTACAATGAGAATGACAGCAGGCAGGTCCACGTGGCAAGGATAAGGGTAAACAGACCATAGGTATAGGAAATAGTGGCTCAGCAGGATAAAGAGTCAGAAAGAGCAGAGCTTTAAGGAGAGATTTTAAGATATGAAGGGAGGGGGCAAGGCGGATGTGGACAGGGGGGGAGTTCCAGGCATGAGGGGCAGCAAGTGAGAAGGGACAAAGGCGCTTAGGGGAGCAGGGAAGGCGTGGAAGGGTGAGAGAAGGGACAGAGGAGGAGCGAAGTGCACGGGCTGGAGTATGGAGGGCGATAAGTGCAGAGAGGTAGGGGGGAGCAAGGTTGTGAAGAGCTTTATAGGTGAAGACTAGGAGCTTGTGCAGGATTCGTTCAGGAAGGGGAAGCCAGTGAAGCGAAGAGAGGAGGGGCTGCACATGGTCGAAGCGACTGGCGAGGTAGATGACCCTGGCAGCAGAGTTTTGGACAGAGATGAGGGGAGAAAGGTGAGACCGGGGAAGGCCAGTGAGAAGGAGGTTACAGTAATCGAGGCGAGAGATGACCAGAGCATGAACAAGAGTTTTGGCAGACGAGACAGAGAGAAAAGGGCGAATCTTAGCAATGTTATGGAGGGAGAAGCGACAGGATTTAGCAACAGAGTCAATGTAGGGTTTAAAAGAAAGGGGTGAGTCAAAGATGAAGCCTAGGCTACGGGCTTGGGGGACAGGCAGGATGGTGACTCCATCAATAGTTATTGACAGTGAGGAAGGAGAGGAAGGATGAGGGGGGAAGATAAGGAGTTCAGTTTTAGCCATGTTGAGTTTGAGTTGACGTTGAGACATCCAGGTAGAGATGTCAGAGAGACAGTTGATGAGACGAGCTTGAACAGAGGGAGAGAGAGAGGGAGTAGAGAGATAGAGTTGAGTGTCATCAGCATAGAGGTGGTATTGGAAGCCATGGGAGGCAATGAGTTTGCCTAAGGATGAGGTATAGATCGAGAAGAGGAGAGGGCCAAGAACAGAGCCTTGAGGAACACCAACTGAGAGGGGGAAGGAGGAGGAGGCGGAGTTGGAGAGAGACACATTAAAGGAGCGGTCAGAGAGGTAGGAGGAGAACCAGTTATGGACAGAGCCACAAAAGCCAAGGGAGTGAAGGGAATCCAGCAAGAGTGAGTGGTCAACAGTATCGAAGGCAGCAGAGAGATCAAGGAGGACAAGAATGGAATAGAGACGTTTAGATTTAGCCACCAGAAGATCGTTGGTGATCTTAGCGAGAGCAGTTTCAGTAGAATGAAGGGGGCGGAAGCCAGATTGGAGGGGGTCAAGGGAGGAGTTGGAGGATAGGAAGTCAAGGCAGCGGGAGTAGACAACACGTTCAAGCAGCTTGGAAGCAAAAGGAAGGAGTGAGACAGGACGATAGCTAGAAGGGTCAGAGGGGTCAAGAGTGGACTTTTTGAGAATAGGAGAGACTGTGGCATGTTTGAAGGCAGAAGGGAAAGAGCCAGTAGAGAGGGAGAGGTTGATGATGTGCAGGAAGGAAGGGGCGACAGTGGGAGTAATGGAGGTGAGGAGGCGGGAAGGAATGGGATCAAGGGGGCAAGTGGAAGGGTTGGAGGAGGAGAGCAGAGAGGAGATTTCCTTAAGGGAGGCAGGGGAGAAGGAGGACATGAGAGAAGGAGGGGGAGGAGGGAGAGGGGTGGGAGTGGGAAGAGAGGAGTGGGAAGCGATGTCGAGGCGGATCTTGTCTATCTTGGAGGTGAAGAAGGAGGCAAGATCCTGAGCAGAAAGGGAAGAAGGAGGGGGAGGACAGGGAGGCTTGAGGAGGGAGTCAAAGGTAGAGAACAGGCGGCGAGGGTCCCGAGAACAGGACTCAATGCGGGAGGCATAGTAGTGTTGTCTAGCAAGGGAGATAGCAGAAGTAAGGGTGGAGAGACAGAATTTGAAGTGAAGGAAGTCAGCGTGAGAATGGGATTTGCGCCAGAGTCGTTCAGCAGCACGAGTGCAAGAACGGAGGTGGCGGATACTAGGGGTGAGCCAAGGACGGGGGTTGTGGGAGAAGGCAGGGCGGGAAGAGAGAGGGGCATGGGAGTCAAGTGTGGAGGAGAGAGAGGCGTTGAGAGCAGAGACAGCGGAGTCAGGGGAGGAGGAAGAGAAGACTGTAGGAAGAAGGGGAGAGAGAGAGGAGGCAAAGTCCAGGGGATCAATAGCTTGAAGGTCACGGAAGGGGCGTAGAGAAGGGGAAGAGGAGGGGGGACAGTGGGAAATGTTGAAAGAGGCAAGGAAGTGGTCTGATATAGGATGAGGATCGAAGGAGAGATCAGCGACAGAGCAGTTTCTAGAGAGGACAAGATCAAGAGAATGGCCATTAGTATGGGTGGGGGAGTTGGTCCAAAGGTGGAGGTTGAAGGAGGAGGCTAGGGAGAGGAAGCGAGAGACTGAGGGCTGAGATGGGTCATCAACATGAATGTTGAAGTCACCAAGGATGAGAGTGGGGATATCAACAGAGAGGAAGAAGGTGAGCCAAGACTCCAAGTCAGAGAGAAAGGAAGATAGAGGACCAGGGGGACGGTAGATGACAGCAACACGTAGATGGAGGGGGGAGTAGAGGCGCACGGAGTGAGCCTCAAAGGTATGGAAGGAGAGAGGAGGGGGGGAGGAGAAATTGGTTGGAATTGACAGGATTTAGCAAGAAGGAGGCCCACCCCACCACCCCATCCTTCAGGGCGGGGCTGGTGAGAGAAGGAGAGACCCCCACAGGAGAGGGTAGCAGGCGTGACAGAGTCCAAGGGAGTGATCCAAGTTTCAGTAAGGGCAAGGAGCTGGAGGGAGCAAGAAAGGAAAAGATCATGGATATAGGGAGCTTTACTGATAGATGAGCGACAGTTCCAGAGGGAGCAGAAAAATGGTAGTTGATGAGGAGGGAGGCAAGAAATAGGGATAAGATTGGGAGAAGGGGAGCATCGTGGTAGGCTAGAGACAGGAGAAATAGGGATAAGATTGGGAGAAGGGGAGCATCGAGGAAGGCTAAAGACAGGAGGAGTGGAAGGAGGAGCAAGGTGAGAATGTAGCAAAGGGAGAAAAGGATGTATGGGGGAGGTTAGAAGTGGTGATCGGTTGGGGGGAGGAAGAAGCAGGGAGGAGAAAAGTAGAGGGAGAAAAAGATGGACAGGAAGGGGAGAAGGGAACGAAAAGGCGAGAAAATAGGGCAGGCATGTTAGTGAGTAAGATAGGAGGGAAAAATACAGTAGAAAAAATGGAGAAAAGTAGTTATAAGGCATGCACCTTTCGGCCCGCTGGTCGATGGAGCTTGGGGTGGCAGAAAGGCCAAACCCCATGGCAGTTACGGTCTCCTCAAGCGATGATAGCTGAGGATGCTGGGAGCGTATGCAGACAAGCTGCAACCTCACCAGTTCTCGTCCCGCTGGTCGGTGGAGCTTGGGGTGGCAGAAAGGCCAAACCCCAGGAGAGTCGCGGTGTCCTCAAACGATTACAGTTGTATATCTCTTCATTGACTTGCTATCCTTATTGGTTGTTTGGATGTCTTGAAAAAATACAGACTTTTTCTCCTGAAACAATTTCATATCTATTGCAATTTAGGATTAAAATTGCCTTTTTGTCGTACAAAGAAACGTGGTATGCATAAGGGGGAAGTGTATAATTTATTAGCCAAATGTGGAAGAATTTGCTTTTGTAATATGGTTTAATGTTTATTCAACTGAATGACAATAAAATGGGGGCAGGGAAAGTTGTGAAAATTAAAGGGAAAGGCTAATAAAGATGCAAGACTGACCTGGATAATCACAAGGCACCTGTTCCTGATAACTTTTCAAAAGCTTTAAGAACTACACCCGTATTGGTTACTAGGCTTTACAGTACTGGAAGCCTCAATTATTATTATTTGTAATAAAAAACACTCTCTTTAACTCCTCTTAATGGCCTCTGATAATACCACATATGATCTAACATCCAAAAGACATGGGTAATGTGTGGAGCCTAATGCCTGCCATAAATTGTATGACCTTTGACTACAAATTGCTAATCGTTTGAGTTATGCAACCATAGAAACCACAAATTGTTTTTACTACTGGCTTTGTCTTTCATTTCAGACTCCAAACAGGTTAAGGATTTTCATTGCACCCAAAGCATAGTCGACTTTGTACAATCTCGCTGCCATTACCCAGTGCATTGAGATCTCTTGTTCCGTTGGTGGCAATTACAAGTGCAGCCACACAAGCTGCAGAGGACCTGCGTGGTCCCATGGTGGGCAAGTGCAGTTGCCATGATTCAGGGCCAGTGTGGGCAGCGAGGCAGACGGCGTCCAATTGAGCCGCTGTTGGAAGTCCCACCACGGCGCAGGGCAGGCCAGGATGCTGGCCACATGAGCAGGTGCCTGGCCCTGCCCTGCTCAGCCCCACCTCCCTCCCCCAGCCTCACAGCTGTCCCACCCCCAGCTGTGACTGCTGCATGGGACTGGAGCTAGTGGCCGCTGTTCAGAGTCCCACAGTGGACCTCACCATACAGCAGAACAGATGGGGATCAGGCACATGAGCCACCGCACCTTGGGCAGCCTTACCCCATTTTGGGTAAGGCTGCTACACGCTGCATCCTCGGTCTTTTTCCAAGGATGCAGCATGTAGCTTCCAGCTGGCCATGTGCAGGGAGAACATCTGGCAGCCGCCAGGCACACAGTACGCTGCATCGCGTGGTAAGACTGCCCAGAGTGCGGTAAGGCTAACCGAGGCACCGCAAGTGCATCGTGTGGCTGCACCCTATAACTTGCAAATGTAGAAATAATCTTTGTAGGGTAGGAAATGAGTAACATTGGTGGAAGCATGGAAATAGACTAATAGGAGTGGTGGTAGGCCGTCCAGGGAGGCAGGGGCAATGCCCTGCCTGGTGCCCAGGGCTTTTGTGGCCGGCGGCGGCAGCTTAAAAAAACAAAACAAAAAAACCAAGCTGCATCGGCATTGTACTGAATGTGCGGCTCTACCTCCAAGAACCTTGTTCTCGAAGAACCTAGAGAGGCAGAGACCTTCTGAAGGTTTCTGCCTCTCTAAACAAGGTTCTTTGAGGTGCCTCCGCACGTTCTTACTGGTTGTGTGTGTGCGCGTGCGCAAACAGCCGGTGACTCACCCCCACCCCCCTGAAGGCTTCCTAAGGAAGCCTTCAGGGCCAAAAGGGAGGTGTTCTCCCTTTATGCGGAGTGGGCAGCTAGAAGAGCCGTCTACGTCACATAAAGGGACCCTGCAATGCAAGAGTGCCGCAGGGTGCACTCTTTCATTCTCCTCTTACCTCCTTCTCCTCCTCCGCTGGCTACCCGGTCCCTCAGTCTTATCATCTGCCTTGGCCGGTAAAACGCGTTCCGTGAAGGCTCTCTAAAAAATTTTTTTAGGAAGAATAGTCGCAGGGTCAGTTCTGCTTTCTTGGCAGGTGAGGGAGATTTAAAAAAAAAAAAAAAGAGGAGAGGACAGAAACAGTCAGAGAAACGGCGTGGCTGCATACCTCTTCTCCCCCCCCCTCCTGTCGACAGTTCAGCTCCGGGGCGGCGCGCCCGCGCCCGAGAGTATTGGGGCAAATAAAACAAAATAAATCAAGTAAATTAATAAGGAGAATAAGATAGGGTAACTCCGGGGCGGCACAGCCGCACCCGCGAAAACCCTGAGGGCAAAAGTGGAAGATAAAAGGAAAATAAGCTCCGGGGTGGCGCGGCCACGCCAGAGAGCATTTCGGGGCTAAATGGCCTAAAATAAAATAAGCCCTAGGCAGGGAACTCGGGGACAGCGCGGCTGGGCCTCGGAGTCTCCCTCGGCCAGTATTTTTACGCAGGGCCCCTACACGCTGTTCACTTCTCCCTAGTAACAGCACGTGATGGCCCCTACAGGGCAGAGGCAGCACTCCTGCTTTTTACTGCCTAGCAACAGCACGTGATGGCCCCCTACAGGGCAGAGGCAGCGCTGCTTGTCTTTTTTCCCTAGTAACAGCCTCCATGTGGCCCCTCCTCTCCCAGAGCGGAGGTAGTTCGTCTGGGCTCCCTCAGGAGGCGAGTTAACCTTTAAGTGACTGACTTATAATTTTCCTTTCGTGACTACTTCCTCTTATCTCTCCTTAAACAGGCCATGAGTACGGGACAGCCCCCCCTCGGGGCCACTCCCCCGGCAGTGGCAGCCCCCTCGCAGGAGCAAGACACGCAAGTACGCCTAGCCTCCATAGAGAAATCTATCGGAGAGATCCTGGCTACCCTGGGGAAGTTACCTAGACCAAGCAGAAAGAGGCATACCAAGTCTCTGGCTAAGTCCAAGGCAGGGACTTCTGGTA
>QEPC01006809.1:1679363-1697386 GCA_003113815.1 Sphenodon punctatus
GTTCACTGGGAGGGGAGTGGGGGCTAGTGGGTTAGAGCAGGGGGGGCTTGGAGCCAGGACTCCTGGGTTCACTGGGAGGGGAGTGGGAGCTCGTGGGTTAGAGCAGGGAGTGCTGGGAGCCAGGGCTCCTGGGTTCTCGGGGAGGGGAGTGGGGACTAGTGGGTTAGGGCAGGGGGTGCTGGGAGCCTCCTGCAGGGAGGACGTGTGTGGTAAAATGGAGGTTTGGCAATCCTGAGAGAGATGTCACTGCAAGTCATGCAACTTCAGTTGTGTTCAAAATGCTGGAAATGGAATGTGCGTGGTAAAATTGGACTCAGGCTGTGACTGGGGTGATTTACAAGGGTGTGTCCCTGTGTTTTGGGTTTATAAATTATTTATTTTAAGCTTGATGTGCATGTAGACTGTGTTTTCTTCCATCCAATATTAACCCTGGGAACTCCTTGCTGCTGGGTTATGCCACGCCACTGGCCTGCTGTCCCCCTGGCTCCGCCTACCGTCCTCCTGGCTCCGCCCCTAGGCCCGCCGGCCCGGCCTTACTGCCCCAGTGCCCCTCCAACATCAAAACCCACCAGCCGCCCCTGACCAATACATGAATCAGTCTTTAGATATTCTGTTGGAGTCTGGCTAGAATTAACAGCTGCCCTTCCCATTGTTGAATGCCAAGACCGAAAACTAAGAAATAGAGAAAATGTGTCTTGTAGGAGATGCTGCCTAAGGTAAAGTAAATCTAGAAATAATCTTTACAGAATCAAAGGAAATGCAATGAAAAGATGAAATCTCAAGGAAAGTGTCACACTTTTTTGTGGTAGTAACACAATTTCTGCTTCATTTTCTGGGCTTCTTAATTTAATTCTTCTTGAACTTCCTTAGTTGACTTTGTTTTCTTTTTTCTTTTCTTTTTTTGCATCCTGCAATAATACAGTATATAGTGTACAGCCAGGGTGGCAAAGTTCTCAACTCTAGGAGCTGCATACTAAAATCTTTGTATGGCCAAGAACCACAAGACGCTCGCTTGTGTGTTTCCCTTTGAAGCATCAATCACAATCAGTCTGAACCTCTCCTGATTCATGATTGGCTGGCGGAACCATTGCATAGCAATTTCGGCTGCTGTTATTTTGAGAAGCAGCTGTGATTCAGCTGCTGAGACGTGTATTGAACTAAGACACAGCATGCCAATAAGGCAGTGAAGGGCCTGGCCAAAGCTGCATTTGATCTGCCCAAGAACTGCATTTCCCCCCATATACACTATAATTGTATACAGTATCAGTGACTTCACTTGGGGAAGCTACCATAACATGATATTCCATTATGAAGCTAGAAATAATGCCGATAAGTCAAAAGGGAGTTAACATCTATTCAGACACAAACATCTAATGTAAAACTAAAAGCTTTTTTTAAACAATAAAAAAGCTGTTCAGCCACAAATGAAATCTTTTGGCCTGATTTTAAGACTGGAAATGTGGGTATTGATTCTGTATCTCAAGAATTGACTTAGCTATTGTTTGGGTAATCATTTTGCAGCCCAAGCAAGACTTGTTTCAGCTCTGATTAAAATGAACTGAAATTATTCCACTCAGTTTTCAATAGCCCCCAAGACTCGGATTTGAGACTATTCACCCCACAGTAACAAATTAGTTCTGGACTTCAGCTCCTAAGCCCATGTGTAAGGTGCAAACAGCCAGCAAACTATCCATGTCTCGTACTTGTCTTCCCCAAGTTGTCTGTTCCTAACCAAGATGTTTAATAAGTTTCTGTGGCATTCTTTGCACTGTGTGAGTTCTAGTCACCAAAAAGCTTACTGTCTGAATGACATGCATGGGTAAGACAAGACAGGGGGAGGAAATTATGTTGATGACTGCATCTGCTTTCACATTTCAGTATGGGAACAGGAATGAATTTTTATGGTTTCATTATGTTGGCCTATCAGCACCTGTCCAGAGCACTGTAAAATTCAGTTCATTACAGTCAGAACTCCTATCTGGGGAAGTTGTTTTTAAAAATCTTGTTAAGTAGATTCCAGTTCAACATGCTAAAAGCAAACCCGGAAAAGTCAAGCAAATGAAAATATTAGATTTTCTAAAATATAATTTCCTCCTGATAATTATTACTGAATTTAAATAAAATAACTCTTTCTGGATTTTTCCAGAAAGCAAATAATGACCCCAGTGGAAGAGTAATTGGAAGTGTATATGGAACTTCTTGATATCTGAGATACCAGAATTAAAATATTAAAAATCAGCTAAATTATTTACATGTAGAACTGTTGAAATAATTGGTAAAATTATCTGGTCTTATGCAGTGAACTGTTAGTGACACATGCTATTCTAAATTAGAATCTATATTATTTTTTAGTAATTTCTTTATGATGGATGGTTTGTAAATGAGGTGTGTTTCCAGGAAAATAGCTAATGCATTTCAGTAAAATGATTTATGTACTATATAATCCATTATGACAGATGGTCTTAAATGCAACTATAAATAAAACAGTAGGTGTTTACTTGGAGAGCACACACATTCTTGGAAAATAGTATGATGTGCCAGGTTCTCTTACCTTACTTTTGTGAAGTTTTGTTTTAAGGTGGATTTTAAACCAAGCCAGTGTCTTTGCATGAAAAGTTAACTTTACTCTATGAAAGGGACCACCCTGCTTTTCATTCACTTCCACCTTAGACTGTGGTATTACTTAAACGTAAGCATCCTATGTGGTTAGTTATGAAATCTGTGTTTGAACCCATAAAAGAGTATTTCTAATACTTTTTACCATTTTTTTAATTTCTGGAAAATTTAAAATGATCTCCATATAATCAGGTTAACATGAACTTTTTTAAGTTTCCAAAGTGGGTAGCATTTTCGTAATGATGCCAGTGCAACTACGGGATCCTGGAGCAGATCTAGGTCAGTTTAGCTTCTGATATAACTTGGCATGCTCGTTGTTTTGCAGCTGTTAGTTGATAAATGTCTGCTTCACCAGCAATATAGTCTTTCCCCTGTGTCAAAAGTGAGTGATTCTTTCACACACACAGTGTGGTTCTTTCTCACAAAAGTACCCAATTGTATGTTGGGTACGACTACATATAGTAAACAAACGCAGAGGTTCTTTCACACAAACATACCCAACTGTTGGCAACCAAGAGCAGGGCATCAGGGCTGAGAGTAAGATCTGGATCAATGTCGGGTGGAGAGAGCGCAGGACCAAGACCGTATTCAGAGTGGGGTCCGAGGGCAGAGCAGATGCAGGCAGCAGGAATTGGAGCAAGAGCAGATGCAGGCCTGAGGAGAGATCAGGTGGGGACAGAAACATAAAGTAGAAGGATGGGCTGTCCAGCTTCCCGTTGCTACCAGCTGGCAGCCAGCCAGGAAACTGGGATGCATGGCAAAGCTGAAGACAGATGGCTGGAAGAGTGTGGCTTGTCAAATGCAGAGAGCTCCCCATAGAGAACTGACCAGGCCAGAGACCGAATGGAACGGTGATGCTGCAGGTCTCATCCAGGATCCCAGGGTGGTGGATTCAAGGCCTGGGTCCCAACACCATCCTTTTAAGTCATGGTTACTAACCTTTTCTCCAAAATGTTGAAGGTCCAAGAATTTCGCCTATTATCTCTTTCCTTCTAATGCACATTGCTGCAGCTGATTGGCTTAAATTACCTTGAACGATAAAGGTGCTTTGGGGGTTATTTTTGTTTGAGTGATTAGGATGCTAAGGGGATTTTTCAGAATCGTTGAAAAGCTTAGACATATACTTTCTTAAATGAGAGCTAAATTTTCAAAATTTCAGCAACTGAGAATTTTACACTAAACTCCTAAAATTTTGAAACTTGCAAGACTTGACAACCCTGTATGAGATAATGTAAAGCAATACTTCATTCAGTCTTAAAGTTGCATGGACAAAAATGGGAATTATTTCCAAAGTTGAAATTTTATGGTTAAATTTAAATTTATGGTTTAAATTTGTGAGTTGGGAGGGGTGGGGGGCTGACACTGTCAGTTTCTCTGTTGATAAGGTATGGAACTCCCTTCTCCTGGAGGTTCCTCTAAGCCTGGACCAATGGCAAGGCTGGAGTATAACTTTAAATAAATTAATTAATTAAATAAAATCTTCCAAAAGCAGAATAAGACTTTTCCATTTGGCAGGCAGGGATACAGTTCAGAGTAGGGAATTTTAAATTGGTTTAATATGTATATATAAACATTTATATGTAAATGTAAATATATATATATGTATACATTTACATTTAAACCAATTTGTTACATATATTGCAACCCACCCTGAGCCATTGGTGTTGGATGTACCCTTGTCCCAGAGCTGAAGCCCATCCCACAGGGACATAGACACAGAACCGGAGCCTAGAAGTGTGCCAAATTAGTAGAAATGTGTACTAATTGGAGCAGAGCCACTAGTCAAGAATCTAGGACTAGGGCTGTAGCGGAATATCACAGCGGTAGCTATTTCCGGCGGAAACAGTGTTTCCGCAATTAGTGGAACGGCATGGCAGAGGCTTTCATTCCACGGTTTCATTCCGCGGTTCCGCTTATTTAATTCCGCAACTTAGTGGAATCGTGGAAACATGCCATTTTCGCTATTTCCGCAATTCCGCCAGTGCCAAAAAATAGCGGAATAGCGGTTTTCCGCGATTTCCGCAATTTTTTTGCAATTTTTTCGCGATTTGCAGAATTCCGGCGGAATTAGCGGAATATCCGCAGAAATGTCGCGGTGTGGCACGGGCAGTTCCGAAATGGCGGAACGGAATCGCGGCGCGGTAAAAGCTGCTGCCGCATCAGCCCTATCTAGGACTATGCCTCCAAGATCAAGAAATTGCTTACAGGAGAGGGTCTGAGAAGGGGTCTAAGACCCAGAGTTTATATAGTAATTTCAGTACAAAGTATGTTACTTACATATCAGGCCAGAACCAGATAGATAGCGTATGGAACAATACATGAAGAAACTGTTACAAGCACATCACATCCTATATCCTTGAGGACACATGCATTGGGTGAAAACAGAGTTAATAGTAGCCTACAATGGCATGTTTGGTCCAGGACTCACCTGCATGTGTGTGTTGCCACCACCATATGTGGACCCGCGATTGCCATGGAGTGTGTAACTGTCTGCTAGGGGTCACGTCAACTGGACGATTTCAGCGATTAATCCAGGCCAAGGCCCACCCACCTGAACCAATCCAGGCCAACGTGGGCCTGCACATATGTTAGATCCACTGCAAGGCAGGGTCCGTGAACCGGGCCCGGAGGAGCATACTCCCCCAGCCCCACCAAACAGCTGATATGGGGGACCTAAAGGACCATGCTCACCTCAGCTGCTGAACAGCTGGTATGGGGGGCCTGGAGGAACGCGCTCACTTGCCCCACCGATCAACTGATTGAGTGGAGGGGGAGTTGGAACACCTTCAGTCCCCTCCTCCCCCCAGATCAGCTGTTAGGCGGCCAGGGTGAGCACACTCCTTTTGTGGATCATGAGCTGTTTAGTGTGCACAGCCAGCTGCCAAGCAGCTGGGGGTGGGGAGGAGAGACTCCTGTGGGAAGTGCAGGCCCTTTGAAAATACTACTTTCTGCTAGTTTTGCAGCTGCATATAAATCCATGGGCTCAAGATTACAAGATTATATGGCCCGTCTGCGGATGATTACATTCTGTTCAGAATCAGTCTGCTTTAACTCTTTTACTTCAATGTATGTCACGGCTACTTTCAGTGTCTTTTATCAGAGTTCCTTCTCCCTTTCCTTAGGCCTGTACCTGTATATATCTATACTCATACAATGAGTATATGAGTATAGGGCAGGATATAAATTGGTCTGTAACCTTTTTTTTCCCCAAAGTGCACGCCATAAGTATCTCCGCCTTCAACTTCTATGCTTTCTTCAAAGCATATAGTAATTTTCAATGTAGGAAAATGGTTCCCTACTCCTGCTTTACACTATCTGTGCTATAAGCTTTTATCCTAACTATTTTGCATTTAATAGCATACCGTTATGTCTTCTGATTTTTGAGGAAAGATCCATCAAGGGCTAAATACAGTGACTTCTCTCCTGCTGATTCTACTAAGGGTACGTTTCTTACAGTGCAAGCCCATTCATTGTATAGGAGCAGAGTAGAGAAGGCTAACAGTCAAGTGCTTTAATTTTAGCACTCACTTTAAAGTATAGTGCTTGCCTCTTCTGTGGTCCAAAGAGTTTTGTGTGATCTACTAAAGTCTCCAATCTTGTTTTTATTTAATAAAAGTTACTTTTGATATTTTCCAGAGCGTCCTCTGCACTACACAGAAAACGTGCTAGAACAAGTCCTTCATTGGAGTTCGTTACCTGACCCAGGCAATGCCTACCTTGTGTTAAAGAGGTTTTTAGCAGCTGACGCAGTGAAACTCTATAATGGTATGTAATAACGTTATGCTTCCATCTTTTAAGAATGAAGTATTGGATGTCAGAATATGAACATGGCTTTCCATAAACCTATTTTGGTTATCTTTGTGTATGGTGCCATGGGTATACCAGAACTGGCTGTGTTTTCCTGGGGTGAGATGAGGGCTCATGAGTTTGAACATAAGTGCTATTTACTGGGTCAGACCAATGGTCTAGCCAGCCCAGCATTCTGTCTCCCAACTGTGGCCAGCTTTGGTTGCCTCGGGGGAGTACGCAGCAGGTTACAATGGAGCAATCCATTTTCTACCATCCTCCCCCAGCTTCTGACAGTCAAGAGTCTTGACTGTCCCAACCAGTAACCTTAATGGATCTAGCTTTCAAAAATTAATTCAGTCCCTTTTTTAAGTCTGCTATGCTACTGGCCTGGATAACATCCTCTGGCAATGCGTTCCATAATTTTATTGTATGTTGGCTGAAAAAGTACTTTCTTTTATTTGTTTTAAACATGCTCTGTGTTAACTTCATGGCGTGACCTCTGGTTCTATTGTTTTAGCAATGGTAAATAGCAACTCCCTAACTACCTGTTCCTCTCCTTTTATGATCTTGTAAACTTCTATCATGTCCCCTCTCAGTCATGTCTTCTCCATGCTGACGAGCCCCAACCTATTGAGCCTTTCCTCATGTGGAAGCTTCTCTTGTGCATGTTGCCTGAGGGCCTGGCTGAATGCAAGACCTTATATGGAAACAAAGTATTTTCTCTTTAAAAAGCACTGGTGAAGCTGCTGCTGAACACTGTGTATACCCACCTCTTGGAAGATTAGGAAATACTGTCATTTCTTTAAAAAAGGTCCAGAGTCCAGGTCTAGATAATAGGTCTCAGGATGTGAGACTCGAGGAACTTGGTCTATGCAGCAGCTTATTGAAAAGGATGCATAGAGGAAACTTGATTGTATGCAGAGATATTTGCCTATGGGGAATACTGTCTGTTAATGATAGTGAGCTCTTCAGGTGCACAGGTATAAGGAAAGCAATAGCCAGCGTCTAGAAGTCTGAATTTGATAGGACTTTGAGTTTGGAGGTTGAATTTTCTGAGAATACAATTAAACACTGGAATTTGTTAGCAAAGGTGGTAGACGCACCACTGTAGAAATTTTAAAAGCTATCCAATCTTGACTGACTTAGATGTTTTGACCCAACTTGCATTGTGTAGCCCAGCGGATAAATATTGCTCTTGGACCTGGGAGGCCAAGGTTCAAATTCTGTCCTGGCCATGAATTCACTGGGTGACCTTAGGCAAGTCACTATCGTTCTGTAAAATGGGAATAATAATGGCCTATTTCACAAGTTTGTTATGAGGGTGAACTTAGATGAGAATTGTAAAACCGTTTTGAACCTGGAAAGTGCTAAGTAAATTATTAATAATTATAGATCCACAGGAGCGACTCTATTAAGGTGGGTGGGAGTTTTATCAGAATGCTCACCATTGACTTGCATGAGTTATAAGACGCTTTATTTCTGGGTTGGCGACTGGAGATGTGGGAGGCCTCTGCTCATAAATGAGAGGGTGTATGTGAGTGGGAACTGCTCCTTAAATTAATGGAGACTGTGGTGTAAAGTCTGACACTCATAGAAGGGGCTTTGCTTTGTTTGCATTTATTGTACATTCCCAAGAAATGCCACTTTCTCCTATGGAGAGTGGCATAACGTTGAACATTCTAAAGCCTTTGTATATGTAGCCAGTGGCACGCAGCTGTCCCGCTGCCTCCAGTGCTGGCTATAGGGAGAAGGGGGGTGACAGGATTGCTGGCAGTGGGTCAGGGAGCTAAAAGGGGGGTTTACAGTAAGACCCCCATGTTCTCTTGGCAGTGGCCTGGGTTGGGGGAGAGGAACTTATGCTGACCACCCGCCTGTCTGCCTGGGGGGGGGGGGGGAGAGGAACTGCTGCCGTTGTCCCCCCATGCCAGCTACCTGTGTTTTAACACACATGCACACACACCCAGGACTCACTGCTGCTGCCACTCCTGTTGCCGCTGCTGCCGCCAGGGCTCTGCTGCCACCAGCACCAGAGTAGCTCCACCACCACTGCGGGGTTTAAAAAGCCCATGACAGCGCACGCATGTGAACAGAGGCTGGAGCCATGTTCCCGATCTGGTTTGCTGGGACTACATGTCCGAGCATGTCAGACAGGACGCATTGCCACCTGGCATGCTGGGACATGTAGTCCCAGAAAACCAGATAGGAATCATGGTTCCCGCCTCACTGTGCACGTGTGTGGCACAGCCGGCAGTTTGAACCAAGCAGCTGAATTGGCAGAGGTACACAGGTGCTAGTGGCAGTGGCACCCTGGTGGCAATGGGAGCAGGCGCAGCGCCAGCAGCTTGGTCCTGGTTGGCGGTGGCTTCATCTGCTCATGTGGCCTACTGAGTGAGTGTTGGTGGTGGGGGAGTGTGCGTGTGTGTTGGGAGGAGGAAGGGAGTGTGTGCATGTGTGTTGGAGGAAAAAGGGAGAGTGCATGTGTGTTGGGAGGGAGGGAAGGAGGGTGTGCATGTCAGGGACAACAACTGTGTGACAGAGAAAACGGTACTCTGACTCAGGTGCTTAGTACTTCGCTCCTTATTGCTGCTACTGCTGCCCCCTTACTCCCTGCAAAGCTGCAGCCATAAAGGAGTGACAGAGACAGGAGTGGGGAAAGTTGGAGTGGTCTGTGGAAATTAAATTATCTTTACATACCTGTGGAGGCTGAGATCGAGGGATGAGCGAGCTTTGGAATTCGGCCCATGTAACCGGAAGTGCTATTCAGTACAGCCCTAGTCTTAATCATTTCAGTGAAGACAAAGATGGACAAAAGTATTGTTAGTTTTAATGACTGGTGGGAGTCTCTGAGCAATATGAAAATTCTCATTTTATGCTGCTGTTCGCAGTATGTTAGGAAAAATGAATCACAAATTTAAGGGCCAAGAATTGCTAATATTATACTCACCATTTAAGCAAATCTAGGAACTAATCACAATGTGGAACAGTTTCAAACATAAAAGCCCCAAGCTATTTCTTTTCTTAAATCACTGTGGTAATAGTACAAAGCTTTCTAGAAATAAAAAAAGATTTCAAATTTCACTTTTAATTCCATGACATCTGAATTGGAGATACCCACCAATCAACTATGTATGTACACTGTTGGCTTCCTACTAAAAGGACTTGAAAGCTGGGCACGTTACTTAGTGCTTTAGCAACTTAAAGGCTTATTAAGGAAATATTTCCCCCTCCCAGCCTGTTTTTGGCAGCTTACAGGCAGAAAGAGCAGTTAGTTGCTGGTGTATGTCCAATTCTGCCATATGATAGTTCCAGAACAAAGCACCTACAAATGCCATGCTTTTTACTCATCCTTCCTAACTGCAGAGCTGTACCTTTAAACCTATTAAGAAGTTGCCTTAATTAAATTAAAAGTCCTTCCCTTCTTTTGCTGCCCTCAGGCCTTGCTGCTTTTATCTACAGATTTCCCTCTAGCTCTCCCTCACACTTCTTCAAACAAAAGGTCACTTGCTCATGCTCGAAATCTAGGAACTATATAGAGTCAAACATTGAGAGGTGACACCCTGCATTTGCTCAGATAAAACTCCATATTTATTTCAGTTATATTGGCTGAATATGGAGTACAAGGCTGGCCTCTTAGTGGGAACTTGTTCTGATGAATGCAGTTGTATGAAACTGCAGTCCAGACAGTTGTACAGGCTCCAAAATCTTCTTTCTGACTCAAATAGTTGATTTGGCATGCTTGTGTGCGCACGCACACATACATGCATATATGGTTGGTGTTTTAACAGAACACACCACCCAGTGGACACATTTGGCAATGCCCCACAAAAAGCAGCGGTGGGTGGCTGCTATGTAACAACTGTACAACACAAAAAACAATTATATTCACTGCAAAAAACCTCTCGGTTTAAAAACAGAAGTTAAGGCAGGTATAAATTCACTCATGCTACAAAAAGCATGGAAATTGTACATTAAGGCTCCTGAATTAACTTCTGTGCTATGTAAGCCTGAGAAATAATACATCCAAGCTGCCTCTTCAGGAATAATAGGAAGTCATCTTAGCTTGCCTGTCGTCTAAGCATTGATGACAATGTACACTCTCCCATATTGTGCCCACTTACAAATTATACTTCAGGCACCCACACAATACATGGGTCTTTCAACCCCAAACCTGTTCTTCAGAGAAGGGGCTTTGTTGCCCACAACCAGCAGAAGAAGAGGATTGGGGATGCATTACCCATGCAAAATGTGGGTGGCTGGAGCCCAATTTGAAAGCAAGCACTATATGGGAGCGTGTACAACGTCATCACTGCTTAGATGACACGGAGGTTCAGGTGACTTCCTTATTATTCCCCACCCCGTGTCCACTGAGGGTGGTCCTCATGTCCAAATTAGGCTCCAGGCACTCACACAATATATGAGTCTTCCAGCCCCATTCCTCTTCTTTAGAGAAGAGGCCAGGTTCTGTAGCCAACTTCAGTGTTGCCCCCAACCAGCAGAAAAGGAGGAATGCGGCTGAAAGACCAAGGCAGAGTGTGAGTGCCTGGAGCTATAATTTGTAATCAAGCACAATAACTGCCCTCAGCTTGAGTGCAGACTGATGAATAGTGGATATGTAAGAATAAATGGCATTGCCATATCAGATAAATACAGGGGGGGAAACAGTTCTTCGTTTGGCCATGGTGTGGTGAACACTTTGGGAAAACTAAGGAGACAAACCTACAACCATGGATGAACCCCTATAAACACATTTCATAACACTGTCCCTTTGAGAAAAGATTTCTCCCACTGACCAACTGCCCCACTTTTGTCTGCACTCTGCATGTAAACATCCCACATCCTGTACACAAATGAGAGGATAATTAGCAAGCACAACGTTAGACAGTACAACATTTTCACTGCTTACATGGTGTGGAAGTTAAGACGGGAGCCTTAATGTACAATTTCCAATTTATTTTATTTTTTGGTAGCATGAGTGAATTTGTACCCACCTTATCTTCTGTTTTTTAAGCCAAGAGGTTTTTTGCAGTGAATAATAATTCCAAGCCTGTGTGTGCATGGCAACAAACTAGATGATGGTAGTGTCCCTTTCTGAAATTGAAAGCTATTTAACTTTGAAAAACAGTAAATAAAAAGACTGGAATTCTCCTGGAATAAATTTACTGTGGTTCATTGATTAGTGCTTTCAGAATACTATGCAAATCCTATTGTTTCAGTAGAATTGTAACTAACTTTATTTTAACAGCCTTTCATATTCCCTGGCTTTTTGGATGTTATGTTTTTTCATTCCTGCCATGTATATTTGAAGTTTTTCTCCATTGCTTGAGAGGGTAGTTTTTCTAAGGCAAAACTACAAAACAATGTTAAATAGACACATTTGGTGTGTGTGTTCTATTCTTGAAATTATGATTGCCATAGAAACCTTTCTCTGGTGAATAAATTTGAATCTGTATAGCCCTGCTGTCACCCCTCTCCCCATCTCTACTTCTTTTTAATTGTGTCTTGTAGCAAGCGGGAGCTTTTAAACACTACTTATGTGGGTGTACTTACTGATAGATTTTGGGTAGCTAGATATTCCAATTACTTTGTCTCTGTCTGAGCAAATGTCTTCCAAATCAATCACAATGGCCACCTACTCCAGCATTATTGCTCCATTCATTACATCCGATACACCTTGAAACTGTGATCTAAAAAGGAAATAATGAAAGTAAATCAAATGTTGTTTCAATTTCAATTTGTTACCGACAGAACTGTCATCATTTCCAAATCACTTATTGTTGCTTGTCATAAAAGGAGCGATGTTTAGGGATATTTTAGTTTTTATGCTTTTATATGCTTTCCCTGAAAAGAAAAGTCAGTGTAAGATAATATCAACAGTAACGAAACTTGAATTAAATTTTAAAGAAGGTGAGACATACACCAGGAGTTTGGGGTTGGTTTTTTTTTTAATGATACAATTTTTTAAAATAAATAAATAAATAATGTTCTGTATAATATGCTGTGTAATGTTACTACCCTTTTAATTCTTCAACAAGTAGCATTAGCGGTACAAGCAGATTGCCATTTTCTATGTGCCCTTTCACAAGAATAAATACAAATATATGCAAAGTCAAGAAATTGTGTGTATTATGAGTTGTAAACATGCACTGTTTCTGATCCAGTGTGTAAATTCATGTATACATACCACTGAACTTCATAACTAGACGTTAGATCCCAACCAGAATGCTTTCTCCTATGGTTCTAATCTCTTCCCCAAACTACTGACTCACTGGACTTGAATTTTATACCCATTTTGCAATTCATTCAGTGTTCAAACTCACTGTGGATCTCTGAACAATATGCTCATTGCTTTCAGAGCTATTTTTTCAGGCAACACTGCTGCAACTTACAGTTGGCTCACATGTCCTGATTTTTCTGTATAACTATAAATTATTTATTTTATAATGTGTATAGCCCTTATAGTTATGCTAGAAGAGCTGCCGAGGTCCCGATCCCTGCATGACCCTGCAACAGGCAAGTGCTGTCCCCACACGGCGGGGCCAGTGCAGGAAGTTGGGCAGACGATCGCCTCTCCCCCAGCCCTGCAAGACAGCCAGGTAGGCAGGCTGCTCTCCAGTCTCCCGGTGCGGGATGAGCCAAGGCACCAGCCACATGAACAGATGCCCAGCCCTGCCCCGCTGCATTCCCCCAGCCTGACTAAAATCCTGTTGCCACCCATGAGGTGGCAGTGTCTGACGTGCGGCAGTGCCCACTGCTCAAAGCCCTGCTGCAGAGCTTGCCACATGGTAGGACAGAAGGGGGCCCAGCGCACTAGGCTGCCACAGGTGATAGCCTGGCAGCAGCCAGTCACACTTTCCAGTACGTGGTCTAGCTGCCCAGACTGGGTTAAGACTGCCGTGGTGTGGTAGCCTTCCTACAGCATCGCATGTGGCTTTGAATACCCTAAGGTTATTCAAAGCAAAGCTTACCCTCACTTCGTCTAACAAGACTATTGGTTTGCTTCTGACACTTATATTTCTGAAATTACAATTAAGTAGTATTGGAACAAAAAATAAAAGTTAAGACATACAATTTATAGTGAAACCTTATTGGTTTCTTCCGGGGGGAAATACTCTCTTTCTATGGAGGCAAAGTACTTTAGATGATCTCTTTTATTGGACCAACTTCTTCTGGTGATATTTTCATCAACGGAAGTTGGCCAAATGAAAGAGATAATCTGAACTACTTTGTCTCCATCTCTTACATTTGGAACCAACACAGCAATCGCACTCCATTGTGTTAAGTGTAAAATTATATCATCCTCCTCCTCCTCATCAATAATAATCAGTTTATTGAACTGACCAACCGGTCTTGTCAAGTGTAGCAGATAAATACCGAAAAAGCAGAGTAGATGGCAAATGCTACAAAATAAATAAATATGTAAAATCAAATTTAAAACCCCTTGGGGTTGTCAACAATAATTACTAGTTACTTACATTAATAGGTTTAAACAAAAACATCACAATGGAGGACCATATAATCACCAGCATACAAAGAATACATCACATTAACACGTATAAGTAGGCAAGCAAACCTCAGGAAATATTTACTGCATATTTCCTTAAATATAGCAGAGCAAAATTTTGCTACTGCAACTGATCGAGCTACATCTATTATTATTTTATTATTAGCAAGCATTTATATAGTGCCAGCAATGTACCTGGTGCTTTACAAAGTAATTGAATCGACACAGTCCCTGCCCTAGGGCTTACAATCTGAGACATTGTGGGGGTGGGGACGGGACGACGAAGGAAGCGGAACAGAGGGAGAGACAAGGAGCGTAACATTCACGAGGATGCGAGGTCCCAGATCCATGTATTTGGCTTTGTTACATCAAGAATGATGACTGGTTGGTCCATGTGGAGAGGATATGAGTACACAGACCTCAGCTAACAGATTGTAGTGGATGGAGGGTATCAGCAGGAGTTAGGTGAGGAGACCGAGAAGTCAGGGAGGGCAGAGTGGAAGAGGTGAGTCTTGAGGAGGGATTTGAAAGTACAAAGGGAGGGGGCGAGGCAGATGTGGGCAGGGAGGGAGTTCCAGGCATGGGGGGCAGCTAGGGAAAAGGGAGGAAGGCGGTTAGGGGAGCAGGGGAGGTGTGGGAGAATGAGAGAGGGAACAGAGGAGGAGCGGAGTTCACAGACTGGAGTACGGATGGAAATTAGCGCAGAGAGGTAGGGGGGAGCAAGGTTGTGAAGAGCTTTATAGATGAAGACTAAGAGCTTGTGCAGGATTTGTTCAGGAAGGGGAAGCCAGTGAAGAGAGGAGAGGAGGGGCTGCACGTGGTTGAAGCGACAGGCAGGGTGGATGACCCTGGCAGCAGAGTTTTGGACGGAGATAAGGGGAGAAAGATGAGAGCGGGGGAGGCCAGTGAGAAGGAGGTTACAGTAACTGAGGCAAAAGATGACCAGGGCATGAACAAGGGTTTTGGTAGAGGAGAGACAGAGAAAAGGATGAATCTTAGCAATGTTATGGAGGGAGAAGCGACAGGTTTTGGCAACAGAGTCGATGTAGAGCTTAAAAGAAAGGGGTGAGTCAAAGATGAAGCCTAAGCAACGGGCTTAGGGGACGGGAAGGATGGTGACTCCATCGATGAGGATCGACAGGGAAGAGGGAGAGGAAGGATGGGGGGGGGGAATAAGGAGTTCAGTTTTAGCCATATTGAGTTTGAGTTGACGTTGAGACATCCAGGTAGAGATGTCAGAGAGACAGCTGGTGAGGTGAGCTTGAATAGATGGAGAGAGAGGGAGTAGAGAGGTAAAGTTCATTGTCATCAGCTTAGAGGTGATATTGGAAGCCATGAGAGGCAATGAGTTTGCCTAGGGACAGGGTATAGATAGAGAAGAGGGCCAAGGACAGAGCCTTGGGGAACACCAACCCAGAGAGGAAGGGAAGAGGAGGTGGAGTTGGCAAGAGACACATTGAACGAGCAGTCAGAGAGGTAGGAGGGGAACCAGTCGAGGACAGAGCCACAGAAGCCAAGGGAGTGAAATGAATCCAGCAAGAGTGAGTGGTCAACAATATCGAAGGCAGCAGAGAGGTCAAGGAGGATAAAAATGGAATAGAGGCGATTAGATTTATCCACAAGAAGATCGTTGGTGATCTTAGCGAGAGCATTTTCAGTAGAGTGAAGGGGGAGAAAGCCAGATTGGAGGGGGGTCAAGGGAGGAGTTGGCGGAGAGGAAGTTGAGGCAGCGGAAGTAGACAACATGTTCAAGAAGCTTGGAAGCAAAAGGAATTAGTGAGACAAGATGGTAGCTAAAAGGGTCAGAAGGGTCAAGAGTGGACTTCTTGAGGATAGGAGAGAGTGGCGTGCTTGAAGGCAGATGGGAAGGAGCCAGTAGAGAGGGAGAGGTTGATTATATGCAGGCGGGAAGGGGGGACAGTGAAAACAATGGAGGTCAGGAGGCAGGAGGGGACGGGGTCAAGGGGACAAGTGGAAAGGTTGGAGGCGGAGAGCAGTAATGAGATTTCCTCAAGGGAGGACAGGAGAGAAGGAAAGGGAGAAGGGAGGGAGTAGGAAGAGAAGAGGAGTGAGAAGCAATGTCCAGGCGGATCTTGTCTATCTTGGAGGTGAAGAAGGATGCAAGATCCTGAGCAAAGAGGGAGGAGGAGGGAGTCAAAGGTGGAGAACAGGCAGTGAGAGTCCTGAGAACAGAACCCAATGCGGGAGGCGTAGTAATTCTGTCGAGCGAGGGTGATAGCAGAAGTAAGGGAGGAGAGACATAATTTGAAATGAAGGAAGTCAGCATGAAAGTGGGATTTGTGCCAAAGGCGTTCAGCAGCACAGGTGCTGGAGCAGAGGTGGCAGATACTGGGGGTGAACTAAGGACGAGGGTTGTGGGTGCGAGCAGGCAGGGTGGGAGGATAGGGGGGCAAGGGAGTCAAGGATGGAGGAGAGAGAGGCATTGAAAGCAGAAATGGCAGAGTCAGCGGAGGAGGAGGAGAAGACTGAGGGGAGAAGGAGGGATAGAGAGAAGGCAAAGTCCAGGGGGGTGAAGGAGGAGGCTAGTGAGAGGAAGCGAGAGATTGAGGACTGGGAAGGGACATCAACGTGAATGTTGAAGTCACCGAGGATGAGAATAGGGGTATCATCGGAGAGGAAGAAAGTGAGCCAGAGCTCAAATTCAGAGAGAAAGGAAGAGAGAGCCGGGGGAGGGGGGGGTAGATAACAGCGACATGGAGGGGGGAGTAGAGGTGCACAGAGTGAGCCTGAAAGGAAGGGAAGTGGAGAGAGGGGGGAGGAAAAAGCGGTTGGAATTGACAGGAGTTAGTGAGGAGGAGGCCCGCACTCCCACCCCGGCCTTCGGGGTGGTGAGAAAAGGAGAGAGCCCGAAAGGAGAGGGTAGCAGAGTCGAAGGGGGAGATCCAAGTTTCAGTAAGGGCAAGGAGCTGGAGGGAGGGAGAGAGGAAGAGATCATGGATGTAGGGCCTTTATTGGCAGAGGAGTGACAGTTCCAAAGGGAGCAGGAGAATGGGAGCTGATCTAGGGGGAAGGCAGGAAATGGGGATAAGATTTGGAGAAGGGGTGTGTGGCAAACGAGAGATAAGGTGGGGGGGAAGAGCAGGGGGAGGTAGCCAAGGGGGAGGAGGAAGTATGAGGAGGTTGGAGAGAAGTAATGGGCTGGTGGGGAGGAAGGAGCAGGGGGGAAAGAAGTAGAGGAAAGAAGAGATATGGGGAGAAGGAGGGAGAGGGAAGGGGAGAGATTAGGGCAGGCATGATGATGGGGAGGATACGTAATAGAGAAAAGACAGAGAAGAATGAGGTGGAGAGTGGCTGATCTACTGGCCGCTGAGGAGTCACCAGGTGGTAGAAGTACCTTTAGGCTTACCCTTAGCTGCTATTGTAGTAATATTCTGCTGGCGAGTGATCTTATGGCGCGTGCCTTTTGGCCTGCTGGTCGATGGAACCAAGGTCAAGAAAGGTCAAGGTCCAGGAGGGTCTAAGCCTAAGTCAATAAGCAAGTGAATTGACATGTCCCGTTGACAACAGGGTGATTTGGTACTGATAATTGGCATAAGCAGCTACTCCCTAGCCCTAAAATACACTGCACAATAAAAAAACATGTGATTCAGTGTTTCAACCTTATTACATGAGCAAAACCAACACATTGTCTGATCAGACGGCAACTTCAAGAACCTGCCCTCAATAACTGCTGACGGGAGAACATCAAATCTAGCAAGCGTAAAAGTAAATTTGAGATTCCTGTGAATTGTATTCAAATACACAGCACATCCCGATGAAACAGCAAAAAACTATAAATTTTAGAATTTATTTGAGAATCAATGGCTTCTCGAGCCTGTTGGATTTCTTGGTCCGTAATCCGTAGTTTAAGTAGACTAACTGGCCTAGGAAAACTCATAGAGGGGAGGTATACTTTTGTAAGTCCCAGAGACACTGTTTGTTTGTTTATTTATTTATGTAATTTAAAAATGTATACCCTGCCCCTCCTGCCAGGCAGCCCGGGGCGGCTAACAATATCAAAATCAATAAAATACAATAAAACATAAAAACATCATAATAGTAAAAGTGATGTGAGAAACACGCCCCCCCTCCCTCAACCCAACCCCCCCCCCCCCCC
>QEPC01006809.1:1697614-1742738 GCA_003113815.1 Sphenodon punctatus
CACACCCTTCTCCGGAACAGCCAGGTCTTACAATTCCTGCAGAAACCTGGGAGGTCTGGGGTCAGGCGTGCCCCCACCGGCAGGGAGTTCCAAAGGCGCGGCGCAGCCACCAAAAACTCCCTGTCTTGCGTGCCCCCCCCAGGAAACCCAGGAGACCTCCAACAGGGCACCCCCAGATGACTTCAGGGGCCGGCCCAGAACCTGGGGAGTGAGGTGATCTTGCAAATAGGTAGGGCCCAGACCGTGTAAGGCTTTATAGGTCAAAACCAACACTTCGAATCAGGCCTGGAAGACTATTGGCAGCCAGTGCAGAGATCGGAGCACTGGTGTAATGTGCTCTCAGTGGCCCAGCCCCACCAGGAGCCGGCCGCCGCATTCTGCACCAGCTGCAGCTTCCAAGTCGTCACCATAGGTAGCCCCACATAGAGCGCGTTACAGTAGTCTTAACTGAGAGGTGATAAAAGCATGGATGATTGTGGCCAGATCCGGAACCAAAACCAGCGGCCAGAGCCGCCACACCAGATGTAACTGGCGGAAGGCACTCCTCGCCACAGCCTCCACCTGGAGATCCAGGCAGAGCTGCGCATTAAGGAACACCCCCAGGTTCCGCACTTGGGAAGTCAGTGGAGGGCACAACCCCTCAACTGAGGGGGTCACCATCTCCATCAAATTACCCATTAACATCACCTCCGTCTTGTCAAGATTCAATCCAGTTGCAGTTGATTAGCCCTCATCCAGTCCCCCACAGCTGCAAAACACTGAGTAAGCACCGAGACAGCCAGGCCTGGGTCGGTTAAAAATGAGAGGTACAGTTGGGTGTCATCCGCATACTGATGACACCTCATCCCATACCCCCTGATCACCTTGTCGAGCAACTGCATGTACACATTGAACAGGAGAGGGGACAAAACAGAACCCTGTGGGACCCCACACGAGAGGTCTCGGTGAGATGAAAAATGATCACCAAGCACCACCTGCTCATCCCGGTCAGGAATGAGCAGAACCATTCAAGAACGATCCCACCCATCCCGGCACTGTCCCGCAGGCGCGTCACCAACATCTCGTGGTCAACGGTATCAAATGCTGCCGACAGATCTAATAGGACCAAAAGAGTCGACCGACCCTTATCTTTTTCACGGCGCAGATCATCGACCAAAGCCACCAATGCTGTCTCAGTGCCATGGCCCTGATGGAAGCCAGACTGTGAGGGATCCAGATAACCGGTGCGGTCGAGATGCCCTTTGAGCTGCTGAGCCACTACCCATTCAATAACCTTCCCAAAAAAGGGAAGGTTAGAGACAGGCCGATAGCTGGCAGGGGAGTCAGCATCAAGCGATGGTTTCTTGAGCAGAGGTCGTACCACCACCTCCTTGAGGCAGGATGGCACTCTGCCCTCCTGCAGGGAGGCGTTGACCACCGCAGCCAGCAACGGCCCCCTTGTCTCCCAGCAGGTCTTAATCAGCCAGGATGGGCACGGATCTAGTTCACAAGAAGTGGCTCGAACAGCCCCCAGTATCTCCACCACATCAGCGGGTGTCACCGACTAAAACTGATCCCACAAAATCGGACAAGTCAGGGCTTCTACCACCTCTACCTCCTCCACTGTATTAAGTGTGGCATCAAGGTCTTGGTGAATTCGAGCAATTTTTTTCTGCAAAATAATCCATAAAAAGGTCACAGCGGGCAGATGATGACTCAACTCCAGGGTTGAGGGAGGCTGGACTGACCAGCCCCCGCACAACCCAGAACAGCTCCGCCGGATGGGATTTTGTGGATGCTATGAGAGTAGCAAAGAATTTCCTCTTTGCTGCCAGCATAGCCACGGCATAGGCGCGTAAACTAGTTCTATGCCGCAATCTGTCGGCTTCAACCCAAGGATGACACCACCATCGCTCCAACCGTCGCCCCACCTGCTTCAGCATCCGCAGCTCCTCGGAGGTCCAACCAAGAACCAAGGAGGTCTGCGGCGCCTCCGCTTGGGAACAAACGCCTGGGAGCTGTTTGATCAATGGCCTCTGTCAGCAAGATGTTCCACAGCTTGACAAGGTCATCGATGTGACGGTCGTCAAGGTCAGAGGGTAACTCCCCCAGAGCGCCTAGGAACCGCACTAGGTCCAACAGCCTCTGGGGGCGGACCATCCTCATAGGTTCTGTACCCTTCCCAGGGCAGACGTGCTAGAATGGAGGTCTAACAAGGTGTTTAGGCCTGCCTCCCATGGCCCGTCTATCAGTGAAGAAAATGCCACCTTAGGTAAAGGTTCAGGTGGGCAGAGGGCCTGGCAATGCCAGAATTTTGATGTGGCATTCTTAAGAAAACTGACGTGATCCAGTTTCCATCATAAGAAAGGCTGACGGGGTAGATTTAGGGACATTAAGTATGGATCTCAGAAATCCATTCTGGGGAATTTCAAGATCCTTAAACAAGGAGCTGAGCTGGTACCTTGACCCTAAAAATTTTAAGTGCCGGTGCCACCAATTTACCACCTCTAGATAAATAGAAACTTCTTATTCCTTTCGAGACAGATCTGGCTTGATCTACCATGGTCTTGAGGTGGGGGCAACAAGAGGCTAAACTGGAAAAGATCACCCCCAAATATTTGTACCATTTTACCTGCTCTATATATTGACAGTCCATAAACCATTGATGCTGGGTACGTGTAGGGCCCACTACAAGAACCTTTGTTTTAGAGATATTACCAATTAAGGATTGTGTGCTACAAAAATGGTGGAAACTAGACATCAAACATCTAAGTCCTACCTGAGTTTGTAGTGTTACTATAGAATTGTCAGCATAAAGGAGGATTGGTATAGAAACCTCTCTAATTCTGGGAGGGTGAAAAGCTGGATCCCTTAAAGCCCCCACAACTCCATTGATATATAAATTGAAAACAAGGGAGCTAAGAGGCACTCTTGATGGACACCTCTCTCAATTGGCACTAGATCTGATAATTGGCCCTGGCTACTCAGACCTGCAGGGTGTTTTCTCTATGGGAAGACCCAATCAAGTATAGAAGTCTTTGGTTGATATCCAGATTAACCAACTTGGACCATTGGCGTTCCCTATGTATAGTATCAAACGCTGCCTTGAGATCCGCAAAACAGATGTACAGCGAAGAGCTTGGATGTGGTCGAACATACTTGGTGATAATTTGGTTCAGGGTAAATATATGGTCGAGCATGGAGACTCCCTGACAGAAGCCTGCTTGTTCCCATCCCCAAATCGATTCAGTCTGAACCCAGTCCTGTAGCCTTGAAAGTAAATATTTTGCGTATAATTTCCCAATGATGCTAAGCAAACTAATTGGGTGATAATTCCCAGAATCTGACACACTACCCTTCTTGAAAATAGGTACAACAATGCTGTTAAGCCTATTTGGCGGAAATTGTCCTGTATTATTAACAACTGTGAATAATGACACTAACACTCTGCTCCACCAGCTAATATTGGATTTAAGGAGTTCAACTGGAATATAATCACTGTCCAGAGCCTTATTAATTTTCAACTGTGCTATCAAATTTTCAACTTCCAGAGGTGGCACAGGTGACCAAGAGGGAAATCTGTCCATCACATGCAATTCCAACGCTGGCACAGAAGAGGGAGGGGCAGAAAACAACTGCCTAAAAGGATCCACCCATACTTGAGGGAACCTTCTCAAACCCCCCTATCCTCCTCCCTCTTCTCTCTCCACTCCGGATCTTGCTCTCTTTTTCACCTCTAAAATTGATAAGATCCGTCTGGAAATCGCTTCCAAGTCCTCTCCCCCTACCACTCTCCCTCCTCCCCCCACCTCTCTCATGTCCTCCTTCCTTCCCACCTCCCTTGAGGAAATCTCCCTGCTCTCCTCCTCCAACCCCTCCACTTGCCCCCTGGACCCCATTCCTTCTCAGCTCCTGACCTCCATTGCTTCCACCGTCGCCCCTCCTCTCCTCCACATCATCAACCTCTCCTTCTCTACGGGCTCCTTCCCCTCTGCCTTTAAACATGCCACTGTCTCCCCCATCCTCATAAAGTCCACTCTGGATCCCTCTGAACCCTCTAATTATCATCCTGTCTCGCTCCTCCCTTTTGCTTCCAAACTTCTTGAACGCGTTGTCTACTCCCGTTGCCTCGACCTCCTCTCTGCCAACTCCTCCCTTGACCCCCTCCAGTCTGGCTTCCGCCCCCTTCACTCCACTGAAACCGCTCTGGCTAATATCACCAACAATCTTCTTCCTGCTAAATCCAACAGCCTTTACTCTATTCTTGTCCTCCTTGATCTCTCTGATGCCTTTGACACTGTTGACCACTCGCTCCTGCTTGAATCGCTTCACTCCCTGGGATTCCGGGACTCTTTCTGCGACTGGTTCTCCTCCTACCTTTCTGACCACTCCTTCAATGTATCTCTTCCTAACTCCTCCCCCTCCTACTCCCTACCCCTCTTGGTCAGGGTTCCCCAAGGCGCTGTCCTTGGCCCTCTCCTCTTCTCTATCTACATCCTATCCCTAGACAAACTTATTGCCTCCCATGGTTTCCAATACCACCTATACGCTGATGACACTCATCTCTATCTCTCAACTCCTTCCCTCTCCCCCTCTGTTCAAGGTCGTCTCACCAACTGTCTCTCTGATATCTCCACCTGGATGTCTCAACGCCAACTCAAACTGAATATGGCGAAAACTGAACTTCTTATCTTCCCTCAAAACCTTCCTCTTCCCTGTCAATTGCCATTGATGGGGTCTCCATCCTCCCTGTCCCTTAAGCCCGTAGCTTGGGCTTCATCTTCGACTCGCACCTTACCTTCAAACCCTACATTGACTCCGTGGCCAAATCTTGCCGCTTCTCCCTCCACGACATTGCTAAGATCCACCCTTTTCTGTCTGTCTTCTCTGCCAAAACTCTCATCCACGTCCTAGTCATCTCACGCCTCGACTATTGTAACCTCCTCCTCACTGGCCTTTCCCGCTCTCACTTTTCTTCCCTCATCTCTGTTCAAAACTCTGCTGCCAGGATCATCCACCTAGCCTGTCGCTTCGACCACGTGCAGCCTCTCCTCTTCTCTCTCCACTGGCTCCCCCTTCCTGAGCATATTCTGCACAAGCTCCTCGTCTTCATCTGCAAAGCCCTTCGCAACCTCGCTCCCCCTACCTCTCTGCCCTGATCTCCCTCCGAACCTCTGTTCGCGCACTCCGCTCCTCTTCCATCCCCTCCCACATCTCCCCTGCTCCCCTAACCGCCTTCATCCCTTCTCCCTCACTGCCCCGCATGCCTGGAACTCCCTCCCTGCCCACATCCGCCTTGCCCCCTCCCTCCGCATCTTCAAATCCCTCCTCAAAACCCAGCTCTTCTGCTCCACCTTTCCTAACTCCTGCTAATCATTCCCACCCAGGATTATCTCCCACCTGTTATCTGCAAACTCCCAATGCACTGTAACCAAGCGAAGAAAGTGTACCTGAGTTCTCGCATCCCCATGAATGTTGCTTCCCTTGTCTCTCCCTCTGTTCCCCCTTCCCTGTCTCCCCTCCCCTTGTCTTTAGATTGTAAGCTCTCGGGCAGGGACCGTGTCTATCTTATTCTCTGTAAAGTGCCAGGTACATTGCTGGCACTGTAATAATAATAATAATAATAATAATAATAATAATAATAAATTTAAAAAAAATTAATTTATTATTTAATTTCCCATATCAACAGAACTTTGAATGTAAAATTATACATTCAAAGTTTTGTTGATATGGGAAATAAAAGGAGAGACAATGGGCATCCTAATATGTTGCCTCATTCCAGAAAGTAAACTTTTTGAGAGAAGAATTCACAATTTAGATCCATTATGCAAAATTCTTTCCAGACCAAATATATCAAGGGATTCAAAGTGGATGTTCCATGACTCTGTCAAATGTCTTTTTGCCCTCTAGAAAACTAAAATAGATTTTAGCTTTGAATGTTTGTCAACCCATATTGCTCATAGTTGATGATTAAAAATTGACTTTCAATTTCTGAGGAGACCTGTCTGAGTCTAGGAGACAACAGGAGGGAGTTTTTCAGCTAGGTAGCCACAATTTTAGCAATTTTATTTTTAATGAAATGAGAGGCCTGTAAGATTAATATTTCCCAAGGTCTTAGTCATTTGTTACGTATCAGGAATGAAGGGAATTTAGACAACCAGGAAATGGTTTATAAATTTTTTTTGATACAGATAAGTGTCATGTAAATGTTGTTTTTCATCGCCTGTGCCAAAGCCATTTGATATGGAAACTTGACTGGCTTTTTAACAAATAGTCCCTTTGCTTGACGGTTGTAGAAATAAAGACTGCAAGATTGGGGATGGTATAATTTGAAGTGAAACTGTAGTTTTTGAGACTGGGCAAGAGGGAAAATGAATCTGTTGGTAGTAAAAATGATGGGAGGTGGTAACAATTGGAAAATAGAAAGAATTTGGTTTGAGAGAGAGAATTAGGTGTACTCAGAATACTGATGTCACTTCATTCCAAACCTCCGTACAATCTTCTCCAGTAGCTTCAGATACACATTGAATAGGTGGGGAGACAAGATGGAACCCTACAGGATCCCACAGGGGAGATCCCAAGGGAACAACGAGCCACTACCCACGACCACCCTCTGGGACCTCCCCAACAGAAATTAATGGAACCACTTGAGCGGTTCTGCGAACCCCTGCCAGGTCACGTAGCTGTGTCAGCAACAACGCACGATCAACTGTATCAAAAGCCACTAAAAGATCTAACGAAATTAACAGGGTACAGTTGCCCTTGTCAGTTTCCAAGTGGAGATCATCAACCAAGTCTCAGTGCAATGTCTATAGGGCTCAATAATACTACTAGGTAATAAGTGATTTCAGGATTGTCAGTCCTTAGTCATTTTTCAATTTTGTGTCTATACCTAGGAAAAGACTTAGCTAAGGATTTACCCTACTAAAATTATTTTATGTTTCATTTGCTTTTCAAGATGTTGCTACTTCAGTGTTGTTATTTAAAAAGACACGTCTTTCAAGATGTTGCTACTTAGATATTGTTGTTTAAAAAGAATTTTATATATGACCCTACATATTGTATGTATGGACCAGTAATATGATATGAATATTTATTTATAAGTTTAATACTGATGTTTTAAACTTGTATTCCCACCCTTCCCTAAGGCTCAGGGCAGGTTACAACATTAAAACCACATAAAATAACAATACATTAAAATATATTTTAAAGCCTCCACCTCCCAGCCCCTTGCACTATCTGCCAAACAACTGGACAAAAAGAAAGTTCTGATATTGTCTCCAGGAAATGCTCAGGCTTTGATGAAACTCAAGGGAAAGGGAGTTCAGTTCTGTAATTTTGGGGCAGCAACCAAGAATGCCTCTCTGGGTATTTTCAGGCGTGATGAGCCCAGAGGCCCGCCATGCTGAACCCCAGACCAGGACCTCTCTCAGATCCCGGTCTGTGATAAAGCCGGCCGTCCTTCAGACATGCCAGCTCCATCACTGTGGGGAATCGGGATGGGGCAGGGCTGCGTGGTACGACGTGCAGCCGCACGGCCCCGCCCCCCCGTGCTCCCTCTGCCGCCCACCCTTGGGGAGACGGGCGGGTGCGCACAGTAGCCAATGCGCCCGCTGCGCCCGATCCAGTATCACAGTTGGGGCCACAATCTGGGATGGGTCAAAGGTAAGACACGTTAGTTTTGGCCCATCCCGGATCGTGGCCAATCTAACCATGGTTCTTGACCTCCGGCCGGCCGGAGGTCCAGAACCGTGGTTAATTTGACCCCCGCCAGAGATTCACTGTGGTGAACATCTGGCGGGGGTCAAACAGACATTCACGGAAACACCACCACTACAGGGAATCCACTGGGGTTCACTGTGGTGAAAGGTGTTTTCGTAGCGTCTGAAATTACCCTCTGTGTGCCCTTGCATGTGGAATTTGTATTCATGTTAAGTCCCACTGAAGTACCTGATGTTACAAGAAAACCCAAGGGTTCATCCTCATGGTTCATATTCAGAATTTGAAGACACAGCAGGACAATTTTCCATCATTAACTCAATGGGAATTTTGACATTGACTTGAATGGGTGGAGGACTGCACCCAAAATGTTCAATTCACAAGAGAAAATATTATTGATGTATGTGATTCTCCAAAGACAGGTTTTAAGGAATGAGAGTTGGTTATAATTATGGCTGTAGCTCGGTCTTCAGAAAACTTCAGAAATCGATGAAGATTACGTTGTTTGGTTTGGAAAGTCCGAAGTTCCAAAGACCAAGGCTGTTGTTTGGAAAACTTCAGAAACCACTGCACACCTAGGGGGCTGGTGGACAGTTGAGCTTCTTCTGGAAATGAAACGTAGTACCATATTTGGGGGGAAGGGGGGGCGTATGGGATGGGACAGTTGAATGATGGTAAGCGAGATGGCAAGTTTTGATTGGCTGGCCAAGCCAGATGACAAGCTTTTGATTGGCTGGCAGAGCAAAATAAAAGTGGCTGCAGCCATTTTGTTCATTCTCTTTGGTGAATTTGGCTGTGTGGTACAGTGCTGCTGGATATGATGGAGGGGAAGGAGGTGCCTGACCCTGCTTGGTCTGCTATAGGGCCAATGGGCCATTACCATGCCAATTAGTTGGGTTGGATTTTTTTTAAAAAAAAAATTTGGGTGCCACCATGCTTCTAGTCCTGCCTGCTGCTTGGTTGGCACTTGGCACCATGAAGCCAGAGGGATCTCTCTGTCTGGCTCTACTCCCCCTTGCCTGGTCTGTTAAAGTTACCAGTGCCACAGTAACAATGCCATGCCAAGAGGGTGCTCTGGGGGTGGGGTGTGTAAATGTCTGGTTTCTTAATTTTGTGACTGCTGGGGCCTGGGCTTGCTGGCTTTTGGTGGGATTTATGTCTTCATGCCAGTTGCAGACTGTTTTACGTGGTTGTGTGTGTTGTCTAGGCTGTGACATGGCACAACAAAGCCTAATTGTAAAGTGTAACTTCTACTGTTCTGCCAGCTGCTTGTCACCATGAGGCCAAACTAGAATCTTTCTACCTGGCTCCACTGTTCAAGTTACCAGTGCCACAGTAGTACCAATGCCATACCAAAAGGTTGCCCATGGAGGGATGCGAATGTCTGGTTTCTTAATTTTGTGACTGCTGCTGGGGCCGGGGCTTGCTGGCTTTTGGTGGGATTTATATTTCTCCATGCAGTTGCAGACTGTTTTGCAGGGTTGTTGCATTCTTCTTAAGTGAATGTCCTTCGGTAGCTTGTGTTTTTGTGCACTGCTTGGTTGGCATAATGATTAAAGTGAGTGCACTCAGTGCTAATTGTTGGCCATGCTGTGGGTACACTACTGTTCGTTTGTTTTTTGGATTTCTGCATGCAGTTGCACTTTTGTGGGGTTGTCTTCTGGAGCGATTGTCCCGCTCTTGCTAACCTGCTTTTCTAGGTAGTGTTTTGTCTGTGGGTTCAAGAACTTTGCAACAACTTTCTGAAGTTTTTCGAGTTCTGGAATTCCAAAATGTTGGAAACAGCGCCGAAAGGCCGCCAAGTACTAAGCCCAGTTACTCTAAACTTCGGTATTCGGCCTGAGTATTTGGAAGTATTATTTTATACACTCCTAGTTATAATGAAAGACCAGGTGCTAGCAGTGGCCGCAGATCTAGTACAAGGCTAGATCTAGAACAAGGCCTCACAAACCCAACCAGTCTCTGAATTAAAAGTTCAGAGCTTATTCAGGAAGTTGTTGGTTTTTTTCTATAAATCAAGTTTAATTTTATCTGCACACTGGATTTTGTCTTCATACTGAAGCTTAACAAAATTTCAGACTGTAGAGGGGACTGAAGGCACTGCTGGGTTGTGTGCATGGGCATGTGCATGGGCAAGGGGAAGCCAGCGCATGCCATGCCAAGGAAGCTGCCTGTGAGAGAAACAGGTTGTGCAGTAAGGAGCCAGAGTGGGCAGGACACTGGTTCTTTAAGGCAGTAGAACTGGATAGCTGGCTACGCCCACTCTGGTTATATAAGAGGCTGCAAGACTGAGAAGAGGGCAGTCTCTGCCTGGAAGCCAAAGGGGCAACATCTCCTAGGCCTCTGCTGGAAGAAGCCTAAAGCTGAACCTTGTGATCTATGCTCTCCAAGGTCCTGAAAACAAGGCGAACCAGGGAGAAGGGACGAACTCAGGTACTGGAAAGGCTGTGCCCAGGAAAGGTGCATGTTGCCTGGGGGGAAAGGCATGCAGAGAGCCAGGACCTTGTTGGTCTGGAGACTATGAACTTTGGGGCTTATATACTCTAGCTACTTGGAGATGTGTTTGGAGAGACTGTGCTAAGCCTGCAGGCTGGAGGTGGCAGCCCAGGGATACTGAGGAACTGTGTATACAGCATAAAGAGACTTTTGAGTTGATTCCCATATGTGTTACTTGTGCAGTGCTGATTCCTGCATGAGTGCACCCCCTTCTTAGGGGGGGATACAGCCAGGTTGAGGGCTGAATAGGCGTGGCAGCTGAGTTCACTATTTCCCCTATTGACACTCCAGCACTCCCGTGTGGCCGTGGAAGACCCCCCCCTGCTACACAGACTATTAGGTTATACAATTCCAATTTCATAACCTTTAGGATCTTTGCGATTTTTAACAGCAGCTGTTTTGTGGTGGCAGCCTCTGACCCTACTGAACTCAATGGGAGTTTTCTGTTGTATATTGCACTCTTGCAGCAAGACCTGTGGCAGACAAATGATGTTGTTTTATGTTGTCAAAACAGAAACAGCCACTAGTTAATTATAGTTGCCAGGTTATACTGATGGTTTATTTAATCGGCAAGAGTAAGGACTGTAGTGGCACGTGGAATTGCCTTTGTATTCCAAAGGTGTTTTCCCTTCCCTACATATTTGGGATGAAGCGCATTGGTAAGGTGCATTGGTACGGGTTGACCTGTCCCTCTGAAGGGCATCCGCCAGATGTTGAACTGGAGCAGGCTGCAGCTACTCTGAAGCCGCCTCCCCAGTGCTCCGAAAGATCCCGGAGTACACCATATGGAGCGAGCTGGCCAAACCCAGGACAACAGCCGAACGTGGAGTTACTGCCCGCCTGTTAGGTGGACACGTTTCTGGAAGATGGGTCTATTAGCAGCTATTAGCCAGACAGGATCAGGGAACATGACGGGAGCTGGGGGAAAACAACAGGGAATGGATTCCCCATTGTGACCTGTTGGGTGCTTCTCCCAAGCCACCGTGATTGGCCACTGTCAGAGACAGGATGCTGGGCTTGATGGACCGTTGGTCTGATCCTGTATGGCACTTCTTATGTTCTTATGACCCATGGTGCAGCGCCACACCCCATGCCCCCAGCGTAGCTCCATGCCCCTCCACGTTGCTCCCTTTAGTTGCAGGCACCAGCCTAGAGTTGTGGGTGAGTACCCACAACTCTATGGTGGGCAGGGGCGCTGCACTGGCGGCCGAGGGACACTGCCAGACGATCTAAAGTGGACCCAGGCAGAGCTAGGAATGAGCGGCAATTGCGGTGCACCCCCAGAGTAGATCTGTGGGCCTGCGGGCTCCCTGTCTGTCTAAAAATACCCATTGCATTGGTTCATAATAATGCTAAGGACATTCCGTTACTTCAAAAATTCTGTAACACTGTTTTTCATCTTCACAGAGAGAAATACACAAGGTAGTGTGAAAGCAGGCTATCTGAAATACAAAGAAGAACCATCAAAATTACTGTCTGGAAATAAATTTCAAGAACGTTATTTTGTTTTGCGGGAAGAAAATCTACTACTTTACAAGGATATGAAGGTATAAATATACACTCTGCCCCCTTTAGATCATCATGAGCAATTAGACTTTAAACTACTTTCCTTAAGATAGGAAAATGAGCAGAACTTGACAGGGACATCAGCTAGTTTGTTATGCTTGCCTACACAATTGAAGTAAGGAAAGACTTTTTAGTTGTGTTTTAATAGAGTCGGTAAAGTGTAGATGTGCAAGAGCTCATTCATCTATGTTTAATTATGTATTATAAAGTTTAATTAAAAATTGTATTTCAGAATTGGTATAGCTTGCGTTATGAAGATATTTTTTAAGTCCCTACAGCAGAAGAGGGGGAAGCCAATCTGCAAAAACTTAGACAGATGCTTAACTTAATCTAGGAAGGCTAATGGAACTTCTCACGTCTATAAAGTTTTTAAACGTATGTTTAAATTCTTCAAGGCTTAGGGTATTTTTAAAGTGCAAAATTGCATGGCACACTAAAGTCATGTGAATCTCATCTTTCATTTTTAAAAGGTTTTAAACCTTCATGGTTGCAGAGCAAAGCTTGGGAATATGTCTATAGTATGCCTTAAAGGTTCTGGCTTAAATATATGTCAAGCCTTTATATAATTTATATATAATATAAAATATTTTAATCCCCAAATTATATATTTTAATTTTTTTAAAAACAAAAATCTGACTTGTTAACCTCATGTGCTTTTTGGCTCATCTCCTGCTTTGTGAACATTCATGATTGAACAAACTGTTTGCAACTAATATTTTTGCATATATGCAAGACATTTAAAAAAAGAAAAACCACCCTAAGATAAGCTTCGTCCTATGGTGTCATGCATTAAATGAATTGTTTTATTCAGTTTTTATTTCCCTAGTTTTGAAAAACAATATGTATTTAATGAGGAGTTGCCATTTGGTACCAATGCTGATTTCATCAGTGTAGCAAATTAATTTATTTTAGTACTTTCCCTAAAGTACCGGAGCAAACTTTTTTTCATACGCAAGTGGTTATGCAGTGTAAATAGCTAATGTAAGATTATGCAAAAAAAAGGAAAAAATGTCTTTTTCCTAAGTCCTTAGATATATTTCTTAATTAGAATGACCACAGGATGTCAAAAGTAGTGCCTAATTATTTAGTGCTCAAAAGTGAAATTGGCACACGTGAGCATAAATTAGGACTGCTAAAACCTTAATTAGCGCATTGGTAACACAATGCCATTGGATTAGCATCAGTTGCCCTTAACTTTGCCTCTTCAACTGCTAAACTATTCAGCTTTGCAAGGTTTGTGTAATATTCCTGCATGCTAGTGATAACTTTTATTAAGTAGTGTAATGAAGCTGTACTAGGTTTAAAAGGATGTTACAGATTTAAGAGATTTTAAGGAAATGGAGAAAAAGTAGTTTGTGAAAGATATCCAACAACACAGGACTCAGCTGTCATTTGACAGTTGCCCCCATTCCCAGGATAAGCTGAGGGTGTGTAATCTCCTTCCTTGAATGTTTTCAAAGGCCAGTTGTTGGACAAGCATCTCGGTAATGCTGTGGGCAGAAGATAAGGTGGTTAGCCTTGGGCAGGGAGGTTAGACTAGATGACATTCCAAGTTTCTTTCAACTCCAACATTTTATGATATTATATTTCTGTGAATGTTAAGAAATCACATGTAAACAAAAGTAGCCCACAAAGTTGGTATTGCAAATGAAGAACTGCCTTGAAAATGACTACTTGTGCTAATCGAATGTAGTTTATGAATGCTCATTAAAAAACAAATGAAGCTCAGATGAGCAGGAGGAGATCTATTCTGCTGAATGTTCTTTCTCTTTAACAAGAAATGGTAATGCAAACTTTGTCTGTCCTAATCTAGCCAAGAGGAATAAAGTTACCATAGCTATTACAATCACTTACAATGTTACGTTAATTGCCTGAAAAAAATAGCGTATCCCTCTAATATGTTATCATTAAAAGATTTGCTCACTTATGCATACCTAGATTAATCAGCTAAATTCCTTTGCCTTCAAGGACATTCTTATTAGAATTATACTTCAATGGAACTAGGTTAGGAATTATTTGGAAACTTTGTACTGCCGCTTATCCATAAGACAATTGAGCAAGGAGACAACTGAACTGCAGTGGTCTCTGGATTTAGAAATGGGCTCAGGAAGTCCTTTTAATTTGGTTGATGAAGAACTTGAATGCAGGATGGCCTCCAAGAGGTTTATGCCTATTTATGCTTCTTTGTCTAGGACACATTTACAACATCTACTAAATCCTTAGCAAGTCCTTAACTCGTTTGTACCTTGTTATCGTTCACACATCAAGCAACTGCATTTAGGAGTAAGATCAAAGTATGTACTCTGGAATAATAAGCACAAAATCCCCTTTCTTTCTAAATTGGAGTACCTTATAATGTGAATCCTTTCCATGTGGTGTTGGTGAAGCTGGTAAAAAAGTCCGAGTGTGCAGTGGAGGTACTGTACACTGCAAACCCGGATTTCTTTTACTGTTGTCAACTCTGCTTTCTGTTTAGTTACAGCAAGTTGCTGTGATATCCTGGAATATTTTGAGTACAAGGCATGAAAGAATGCCTTGAGTACAAGGCATGCCGACTCAGGTGCTCATTTGAGATTACCACTGGGGGCCAAATGTAGTGGTGCTAAATCAGTTTTCTAAGTCTGATGTGAATGATACCACAGTGAGTTAGTGAAACTGGAAACATTAATTGGGCGTTGATAAATTGTTTTTGCTTTGTTGCTTCCCATTCCCATGTGAATGGTAAAATGGACTTCTCACAATTTTGAATGTAAGTCGTTTCAGTAAACTATCTTACCCTATTGCCTTTCAGTAATATCGGATTCCAACTTCAGCTTACTCCAACTTTGGGTGAGAGACTAAAGGCATCTTTAGACATAACAAAAATCGGGTGTCAAAACCCCTGAGCACGTGTTTGGCCATTGTGTGTAAGCACCATAACAATCCCAACAGCAATTTGGCCACCCGTTGAACATGTGATGTGAACACCATTGCATCACAAGGACAATTTGCATGTTTTGACTGAACACATGGCGAACATTGTGTCTAATGATATTGCGTGGCATATTAGCAGATACAGCACAGGGGATGAGGCGGCAGTGCTTGTGTACTGAGATTGGGTGACGAGCAAAACATCGATTTGCCCCAAAATGGACCGTGTGTCTAAGCAGCATCACATGGTACACACAGTGCCGAACCGGTGTTCATATCAAAGTCAAAACATGCATTCAGACACCCGTTGATGTTATGTCTAAAGACACCCTGAGAGTGAATCTTTAAAAGTGCAATCAAAGTCCAGTGGGTTTAACATTAAGCTTAATGGGGACCTTGAAGTGTTGAACTGAAAACATCAAATATTGTTACTTGAGCTTTTTCATGCACAGTTCTACTGGCATAGGGAACCAAAACCAAGTGCAATCTGTGTCAACTTCCACTGGAGGAGAGGTGTTGTGTGCAGAGGTGGCAAAACATATGCTGAGCAAACTCACGCTGTTGCAGTTCCCCTTCACATAACACACACCACCTCCGCAGGCACAGAATGTGTTGGCTCCCATGCTGAGAGAATGATGTGAATACGAGCCCTTAGTGTGACATGTTTGACATGTTCCTCTAGAGACTTTTCTCAGCTTGACACCAGTTTTCTAGCCATAAGTGGGAACTGAAAAAAAAATTTTTTATCAAGCATTGACAACAAACACATAATATATGCTACTAAATGTATTGGATATAATTAATTTGTGATTCTTCCCAAAGGTAGAGGATTACCATTATTTGCTGCTTGAAAAATAAGTGGAGAAAAATTGGCCAATAATGAAAAAGGAAGAGGGGGACACCTAAATAGAGTGGGAAAGAGAGGCTAGTATAGAGCACTCTGTTTTGTTTATTTTTATTCCAATAATGTGCAAACCTGTTCATTTGCAGAGTAGTAAACCAGAAAAAGTGCTACCTCTCAAGTCACTGAAACTTTATCTTGGAGTGAAGAAGAAAATGAAGCCACCAACAAAGTAAGAATAGACATATATGGACATAGATTTTATTTGTTTCTTTTCAAGAGATTGTAGTTTCCTGATGAGACAAAAATACAGAAATGTTAAGACTGGAAGAAATAAGGAAACCAATTTGTCTAACCTTTATACTGAGTTAAATTGTACTCTATAATATGAGTTGTTTTGTTGCTATTTGCCTCCCTGTTAACTCTTCTTAGTTAGAAATTACCTTATTGTTCAGTTTTCTTAATCTTAAGTGTGTTATCTCTTCTGTATGTATTTGCTCAAATAGGCTCATAGCACTTAACCTGACTTTATTATTATTATTATTATTATTATTATTAACAAACATTTATATAGCGCCAGCAGTGTTCCTGGCACTTTACAAGTAATAAAATAGACACAGTCCCTGCCCCTAGGGCTTACAGTCTGAGAGACTTTCGTTGATGGACAACTGTTTAATTGTCAAAACAAGAAAACTGATGAATGTTGGCCATCCGTGCACAGCTCTGGTCCACAATGGAATATTTTCCTTCTTCAGGACCCTCATTATTGTGAGCTCTTTCTCAACAATGAGAATGTCAGTGCTCCTTCAAAAATAGCGAGTTAGTCAGTGAAGATGGGTAAACTCCCTATTTTCAAGGGTAAAGAAGCGAACCCAGGGCCAGAAATCAAGAGGGAAGGCGTCACACCAAATTTACAACTCATGGAACAAAGGCCTGATAAAGTTGTTTGCTTGTTTTGCCTCCATAAATAGCACTGCATTCTCTCTGTGTCATATCCTTTTGCTCTCATACCATCACCCTTGTTCCATCCCTTTGTTATCTGATTCTTGTCAGGTGGGGGCAAGGTAAGGGGGCCACTAAGTGGGTCTGGGAGAGGGCCAGGAGGATCAGGCCGTCTCTCCGTTGGCACTCTGGGTTGCCAATAATCCCCTCAGGTTGTTGGGTGGGCCTCGGGTACTTAGGAGGCAACCCTTTTCATCATAGGGGAGGAGAGAATGTGCCAACCAGAATAGGGGAGGAGGATAGGGTATCCAGGCGCACGCTACAACCGTTCCCCAGGTCACCCGAGTGCAGCGCAAGGAGGGATACCAGACAATGAGGGCGAAGGGGGAAGGGCCTGGAGTGATGGCGGAGGGGAGGGAAGGAAGAGGGAATGGAAGAGGGGAAAGGGTTATGGGGGGTTCAAGCACACAGAGGGACGGAGCAAAGGGCAAGGAAAGCGGCAGGAAGGAAATATAATACCAAGGACCAAGTTAGGGCTAGGAAGGGGGGTGGTGCCACAGGGCTACACAGGCAACACTCACACGGAATCAGGCAGGGGGGGGTAATAGGGAGCAAGACTAGAAGAGTTCAAGCAATCACACAAGCAATGATACAAGGTCACACTTAGCTTCCACCAGGCAGGAACAGGGGCCAGCTTCTCTCTACGATTACCAGCGGGGAACTAATGCCCCGCTGGTTCTTTTATCCATGTCTGAAGCTGCCCAGGTGAGCTCACTTCCCAGCACTCTGAGCCCCGCCCCCTGCCGCACGCGCTCAGCTGCTATGTGCGCGCTTCGTCGTGGCTGGGCGGGGCCTGTCATCTGCGGGACCGGGGGCTGTCTGCGGGGGGAACCCCCCGGGGCCGCTTCAGGCGACACCCTGCGGTGTGGACAGAGGAGCCCCCCCCGGGCAGGGGGGCGGGGCTCCTCCCACAACTCTGCGGCTTCGGCGAGGCAGTCTCCAGGTCCTCTGCCGCCAAGGCAAGCCGCGCCTCTGCGTCCTGACAGTACCCCCCCGTCCAGGCCCCCCCCCCTCCCCCAACTAGGGTACGAAGGCTGGGGTGGGAAGGGTGCCGGCGATGGAAGGCAAGAACAAGACGAGGGGCATGGAGGTTGGCAGCGGGTTCCCAGGAACGTTCGGCAGTCCCGTAGTGCTTCCAGTCAACTAAATAGTGTAATAGAGATCCAATATAACGAGAATCAAGAATAGCTCGGACTTCATACTCTGGGGCCCCCTGAAGCAAGACGGGAGGAGGAGGGGGAGCCGCTCATTCAAGGGGACAGAATGGAGGGGGTGCCCTCTTCAGTAGAGACACATGAAAGGAGGGGTGGATACGGAGGCGGGGAGGGAGCCCAATCCTGTACGTTACTGCATTCAATTGTCGGCGTATGGGGTAGGGACCCATATAAGCATCATCGAGCTTGGCCGAAGGACGAAGAGACAGATAATTTTTCCGGCGGACCCACACGAGTTCTCCAACTTTAAACGTAGGCGCAGGTTTCCTCCTCTTATCAGCAAACTGTTTATACCGTTGTCGTGCCACGTGAAGGTGTCATTGTGCGATACTCTGGACTTGTTTAATTTGGCGAACAAGTGCTCCTGCTGCTGGAACGGCAGATGAGGGTATTGCGGGTAAACCTAAGGCAGGATGGAATCCGTAGGACACAAAGAAAGGGGACTCCCCAAGGGAGGCATTTGGACCGTTATTATAGGTAAACTCCGCAAGGGGGAGTTGCTGGGTCCAATCATCCTGTAAATAATTACAGAAACACCGGAGGTATTGCTCTATGTGTTGATTTGTACGTTCAACCTGCCCGTTGGCCTGAGGGTGGTAAGCTGTGGTTAATTGGGTTTTAATGCCCAGGAGGGTGCACAGTGCCTTCCAAAACCTTGAAACAAATTGAGGACCCCGATCTGACACGATTTCATTAGGTAGACCATGTAGACGAACGATGTCTTTTAAGAGGTACTCTGCCGTGCCCTTCGCCGTGGGGATCCCTGCGCAGGCTATAAAATGCCCCATCTTGGTGAAATAATCGACTACCACTAGGATAGAGGTACAGCGGTTAGAGGGTGGCAACCCAACAATGAAATCCATTGCTATCTTTTGCCAAGGTCCTTTTGGAGGAGGGGTCAGTTGTAATAGTCCCACCGGAAGGCGGTGGGGGATCTTGGTCCGGGCGCATACTGAACAACCGCGGACATATTTCTCCACGTCTCGACTTACCCCGGGCCACCAAAAGCATCGTAGAATAAGTTTTAGTGTTCGTTGAGGCCCGGGGTGGCCTGCCAGCGGGGAATCATGAAGGGCCCAGAGAACCTGGGGACGGTATTTGGAAGGGATCACCACTAACCCCTTGTGGTAGTGTAATCCATCTTTACAGGTGTTCTTAGGGTTAGGGGACATAAGAGCGCTTTCCTTCTGGAGATCCACCAACGAAGGAAAGGTTGCCGCAAACACGCCTGGGGAAAGAACCGGTTCAGGGCATGCCAGGGGGACATCCTTGGTTTCTTCACACCGTGAGAGGGCATCTGCCATCGTGTTCTCTGACCCCGGGCGGTATTGGATTTTGAAACAGAAACGGGAAAAGAATAAGGCCCAGCGGGCGTGTCTCCCATTGGTTATTCGAGCGGTTTGCAGGTAGGTTAAGTTCTTGTGGTCCGTCAAGACGAGGATAGGATGAGGACCCCCTTCCAGATAATGTCTCCATGCTTCAAATGCAGCCTTGATTGCAAGGAGTTCCTTGTCTAGGATGGTATAGTTTTTTTCGGCTGGTGAGAGTTGTCGGGAGTAAAAGGCACATGGTAATCGTTGTTTCTGCCCTTCTATGGGCTGGGTCAGAACGGCTCCGATGGCCCGATCAGAGGCATCAGCCTCCACAATAAAGGGTTTATCAACATCTGGGTGTTGGAGCAAGGGGGCCGAGAGGAACGCCTGTTTAAGCTGCATGAAAGCTTGTTGCTGTGGTGCTTGCCACTGGTACGGGGCCCCTTTTTTCAGTAGCTGAGTCAAAGGTGTAGTTTTCTGGGCATAATTTTCAATATATTGTCGATAGTAGTTAGTACTACCGAGGAACCTTTGCAATGCCTTAACCGATGAGGGGGCCGGCCACCGGTGGATAGCTGATACCTTACTAGGGTCCATCTGGATCCCTGTGGCGGACACGATGAAGCCCAAGAATGGAACAGTCGTAGCATGGAAGAGACATTTTTCCAACTTACAGTACAACCTGTGAGCTTGCAGCCGAGAAAGAACGGCACGGACATGCTGTACGTGCTCCGCCAGGGAAGGGGAAAATATCAAAATGTCGTCTAAGTAAACTACAAGAAAGTCATCTAGAAGGTCGCGAAAGATATTATTTATAAAGTGCTGGAATGTTGCTGGTGCATTAACCAGTCCATAGGGCATAACTAAATACTCGAAGTGCCCAAAACGAGTTCGAAACGCGGTCTTCCACTCATCACCTTCTCTAATCCGGACGAGGTTATAGGCGCCCTGGAGGTCGAGTTTGGTGAAAATACATGCCCCTTTTAGCTTCCCTAATAATTCTGAAATAAGGGGGAGAGGGTAGCGGTTCTTCACTGTAACACTGTTAAGCCCATGGTAATCGATGCAAGGGCGAAGGTCACCCTCCTTCTTGGGGACAAAGAATAAGGGTGCCCCCGCCGGGGAAGAGGAGTGTCGAATAAACCCCTTACTTAAGTTGTCCTTGATGTATAGCCGGAGGGTTTCAGTTTCCCCGGGCGTTAGATTGTATATCCGCCCATAGGGTGGTTCTGCTCCAGGAAGTAATTCGATTGGACAGTCATAAGGGCGGTGTGGGGGGAGGCTGTCTGCCTCCTGCTTGTCAAAGACATTCTGTAAGTCGTGGTAATTGGCAGGGAGTTGAGATGTCCCATTATTAGAGGAACCTGCAACAACCCCCAGGATCTTGGGGGCAGGGAAAAGACACCTTTCGCAGCACAATAGGGATTCAAAACACAGACTCCGCAGCTTCCAGTTTATCGTGGGGTTATGACAATGTAGCCAGGGGAAGCCTAGGACCAAGGAAAAGAAAGGAGACGTAATCAGATCGAATTGCAATTCTTCTTGATGGGCTCCAGTCGTGCAGTGTAACAGGGGGGTACATTCTAGGACTGGACCTGAGGAAATCGGTGATCCATCAATCGTCTGTACCAATTCGATTCAATGTCATCTAAGTGCTGGAATCCCATGTTTCTGGGCAAAGGATCGATCCATAAAGTTGCCTGAGGCCCCTGAATCGATGAGGGTATGGATGATTACTGAAGCAGCAGGGCTCAGTCGTACCATCACGGGGACCACCAGTTGACGGAGTCTAGGGGCCCGGCTCTGCTCTTGGTCCTTGGGGAATAACGAAATTATCGGGAGGCCCCCTGTCCATCCTGTTCTAGGGGCAACCCCTCTCCCTTGGTCCCTTTGTTTCTCCTTTCGTCGCTCTCCTAAACGGTCATCAATCTGGATTACCAGTGTAACCAAGTCATCTATGGTTGAAGGCGTAACAACCGTCTTTGCAAGCTGTTCCTTGATCTCCTTGGTAAGGCCCTGCCGAAATAGGGCTCTCAACGCAGCATCATTCCATTTTAAGTCAAACGCCAAACATCGGAAGCGGGTAACATAGTCTAGGAGAGGGGCTTTCCCTTGTCGCATATGCAGAATGGCTTGTTCTGCATCTCGAGTTCGGTGGGGGTAATCAAAAAGAGACTTGAATTGTTTCACGAACCCCTCATAGTCTTGGAGAATGGGGTTGTCTGAGGCCAATAGGGGGGTAACCCAATCCAGGGCCGTTCCCCCTAATAACCCAATTATAAAGGCCACCTTAGTCTGATCAGTATGGTAGGTAAGGGGTTGGGCCTGAAAGGTCAGTTTACAAAGGGCAAGAAATCCCTGACAGGCCCTCCTATCCCCATAAAATTTGTCTGGGCGGGGGGCCCTGGGCTCTCGGGGGACAGGGCCAAGACCTCCAGGGTTCGGGCGTTGGATTTGCTCCTTGAGATCCTGAACCTCCAGGGTTAACCCCTGCATGGCAAGGAGTAGGTTCTGGATCTGTTGGGCAGGGTCTTGTAATTCCATGAGGGGGAAAGGAAGGGAGTTTTGGTGCCGGTAATTCTGTCAGGTGGGGGCAAGGTACGGGGGCCACTAAGTGGGTCTGGGAGGGGGCCAGGAGGGTCAAGCCGTCTCTCCGTTGGCACTCTGGGTTGCCAATAATCCCCTCAGGTTGTTGGGTGGGCTTTCCTCGGGTACTTAGGAGGCAACCCTTTTCATCATAGGGGAGGAGAGAATGTGCCAACCAGAATAGGGGAGGAGGATAGGGTATCCAGGCGCACGCTACAACCGTTCCCCAGGTCACCCGAGTGCAGCACAAGGAGGGATACCAGACAATGAGGGCAAAGGGGGGAAGGGCCTGGAGTGATGGTGGAGGGGAGGGAAGGAAGAGGGAATGGAGGAGGGGCTGGGGAAGGGGTTATGGGGGGTTCAAGCACACTGAGGGGCGGAGCAAAGGGCAAGGAAAATGGCAGGAAGGAAATATAATACCAAGGACCAAGTTAGGGCTAGGAAGGGGGGGTGCCACAGGGCTACACAGGCAACACTCACACGGAATCAGGCAGGGGGGGTGTAACAGGGAGCAAGACTAGAAGAGTTCAAGCAATCACACAAGCAATGATACAAGGTCACACTTAGCTTCCACCAGGCAGGAACAGGGGCCAGCTTCTCTCTACGATTACCGGCGGGGAACTAATGCCCCGCTGGTGCTTTTATCCATGTCTGAAGCTGCCCAGGTGAGCTCACTTCCCAGCACTCTGAGCCCCGCCCCCCTGCCATGCGCGCTCAGCTGCTATGCGCGCACTGCGTCGTGGCTGGGCGGGGCCTGTCATCTGCGGGACCGGGGGCTGTCTGCGGGGGGAACCCCCCGGGGCCGCTTGGGAGGTTCCATCCTTATAGGAGGCGACACCCTGCGGTGTGGACAGAGGAGCCCCCCCCCCGGGCAGGGGGTGGGGGCTCCTCCCACAACTCTGCGGCTTCGGCGAGGCAGTCTCCGGATCCTCTGCCGCCAAGGCAAGCCGCGCCGCTGCGTCCTGACAATTCTATTTCCTTTTTCTTGTACTGTGTGTTAATTTGGGGGCTCTCACCATTTTTTTTTTGGTCATCTGTTTTGACCTCCAATATGTATGTATGTGTCTGTCTCTCTTCTCCACTCATTCTCTCTCTTTTGTAGGACAGACCGGTCTAAGTGGTGGACAGCATCAGCTTCAGACACCTGGGTGCAGGAAACGATTTCTTGGGGGCATGCAATTAACTTCATCTCTCCCTCACCCCCAAGAGCTCACTTCCTTCCTTCACCAGGAGTGAAGGACCCAGTGAAGGTTCACAAGTTGGCAATTCAACATCGACTAGACATAAGGGCCATTGAGAAGGTACTTGGTGGATCAGAGATGTTCTGACTAGGGCTGAAACAAAGTCTTTGGAAAACTTCAGAATTCGGTGAACATTATGGTATTTGGTTCAGAAAGTCTGAATTCCGAAGTTCCGAGGACCAAGGCCATTATTCAGAAAACTTTGGAAACTACTGCACGCATGGAGGATTTGCAGACAGTTGAGTTTCATCTGGAAATGAAACTTTGTACCATATTTGGGGGGAGGGGTGGTGGTGGTATGGGAGGGGACAGTTGAGTGATGGTAAGCCAGATGGCAAGTTTAGATTGACTGGTCAAGCCAGATGGCAAGCTTTTGATTGACTGGCAGGGTAAAATAAAAGTGACTACAGCCATTTTGTCCATTCTCTTTGGTGAATTTGACTGTGTGCTACAGTGCTGTTGGATTTGTAAGTAATCGGCTGGAGGGTGGGGAGGAATGCCTGACCTGGCCTGGCCAGGCATAGTTTGGTCTGGCCTGTGCATAGGGCCAGTGCTGGGTGATGGGGGTTACCTTTACCATGCCATGCAGTTTTTTTAAAAAAATAATAATAATTGGGTGCAGTGGCGGCTGGTGGGGTTTGAGGTTGGTGGGGCAGTGGGTGGGTTGAACCTGCCACCAGTGGGCCAGCGAGCCTAGGGACTGAGCCGGGAAACGGTAGGCGGAGCCTGGCCTAGAGACAGAGCTGGGGAAACGGTAGGCAGAGCCGAGGCAATGGTAGGCCAGTGGCATGACTTAACCCAGCAGCAAAGATTTCCTGGGGTTAACATTGGATGGACATTATGTTAGTTAATGCTGGGAACTCCTTGCTGCTGTGTGAAGCACTGCCACTGGGGGATAAAGAGTCCTCTTACTGAGGTCCCATCTGCTCTCTCTTTCCCACCGGGTCCATATTAACCATAGCAGGTTTCGAAAATAGATCACGTTGCCATCGCCTACCCTCGAATCCTCAATTTTAATGGCATCCTTGGCCACCTTCAGTCTTCTGAAGGTGTAGGCTTTGGGACAAGCCTTCCTTCTGGCTTGGAGGACTGAGTTAGTTCCCTGTCTTGAGACAAGTCAAAATAGAAGAGAATGAAAGGGAAGAGAAGGACAGAACAGAGGAGAAGTAGGAGGGAAAGTGTTTGGTTTTGGTGCACGAGAAGAGGAAGGGGAAGAGATGGGTTCTGTGGGGGACAGGAGAAAGGGGTATCCTTGTTGTCTGCAGCCTTCTCTTCTGCCATGCTCCTACCTACTTTTTCCTCTGGTCTCTTCAAGTTACCAGTGCCACGGTGCCACAGAACCATGCCATGCCAAGAGGGTGCCGGTATGGGGTGTGAATGTCTGGTTCCCTTACTGGTTTGCTGTTGGGAGTCTGGTTTGTCTGTTCAAGTCTGGTCTGTTCACGTTTTCAGTGTGCAACAGTACCAATGCCTTGCCAAGAGGGTGGCCCGTGGGAGTGTGTGAATGTCTGGTTTCCTTCTTGTGGGTGCTATCAGGCTGGCCAGCTTTTGGTGGGATTTCTCCACGCAATTGCACTGTTTTCTTGTGTTCTTGAGCGAGTGTGCCACTTTTGCTAGCCTGTTTTTTCTGTGCACTGCTTGGTTGGCATAATAATGATTTTACAGTGGGTGCACTCACTGCTGAGGTGGGCCATGCTGTGGGTACACACACTGTTTTTAAAATTTATTTATTTATTCTGGATTTTTGTGGGGTTTTCTTCTGGAGCGATTGTCTCACTCTTGCTAGCCTGCTTTTCTGGGTAGTGCTTTGGCTGTGGGTTCAAGAACTTTTGCCAAGATGTGACTAGCCGGGGCACTGAGGGTTTCTTTCTAGGTAATAATATGGTGTGTGAGGGGGATGGAGTTTGCCTTCTATAGGTGGGCTGGGCACACACAATGGAGACTTTTTGACGGGAGATGTCTGGTTTCTTGTGTGTGGTTGTTATGGCTACTGGTCTGCCTGGTGGCACCCATGGGACCACACACAGACACCCCCCCCCAAAAAAAACAAAACTTGTTGGAACTTGATTGATCAATTTGATTTGCTTGCTAATGTAGTCTTTGGACTTTCTTTGGTGGGACACCCCAGTCCAACCCCCTCCCTCTCTCCCACCTGCCCCTGAGCTTCCAGCCTTGCATGTGTATCATTCATGGGACATGCTTGGGGGTGAGGGGGGGGGACTTACTGATCACATACCCTTTTTGGTTTTTTAATTACATGGTGGTGGTGGTTCTTGTGCTGGCTTCTGTTCTGTCTGTGTCTCACTCTCTTTCATTCTGCTGGCAGGCGCAGCAACGGGAGGAAGGGCTGCATGTGTTGTTGTGCACCCTGATTGACTAGGTAATTAAAAGGGAGGGGGAAGGAGGATGGGGTGAATGAGTTGTTGTGGACATTGTGCACACCCTGATTGGCTAGGCAATCAAACGTCCGCAGCTGCTGCACATGGCAACATCTGCTAAGGCGCCAAGCTGGCACCGAAGAGTTTCAAAGTTTCCAAATTTTTCCGACATCCTGGACTTCTTTTTCTGAAGTCTGAAGCTTCAGAAAGAGTGCCGAAGTTCCTCCAGGTACCCAGACTGACTATTCGGAACTTCAGAATTCAGTCCGAGTACCCAGAAGTACTATTAGGTTTAGGTCTAGTTCTGGCATATACTCTATTTTCTTCTCCATGCCAGAGAACAATGGAGATGTCATCGCAATTCTTGATCTCAAAGTGTTGAACAAAAGGGAGAGGTACAGGAAGCTCCAAATGGAAAGACTTCACTCCATCACTGGCGTTCTATATCCCGGGGACTTCCTGTCTTCTATCAGTCTCCGGGAAGCTTACCTTCACATGCTTATCAGCGCATCCTATTGGAAGTGTCTGCACTTCGCCTTTGCAGACTGTCACTTCCAGTTTTGGGCCCTCCCCTTCGGTCTCTCATCATTACCCAGGGTCTTCATGAAGATTGTGGTCCTTGTGGCATGCCTGAGGGAGCAGGGGTCCATGTTTACCCCTATTTGGATGATTTATTCCTGAGGTCCCTGTTGCTAGTCCAGAGGGTGAGGAACTAAAGCTAACAGTGGACTGTCTACAGAACCACAGTTTCCTGGTCAACAGGGAAGAGTTGTCCCATTGACTGCTCACCTGAGAGTCAGGCTGCACACGGTTCTGGACTGCGTGTTCATATCAGTCCAAAGGCAAGAGAAACTGCTGAACTCCTGAGGTGACTTAATCTGGAATATCACTCCAATCTGATGTTCCTGGCTCAGCTTCTTGGCAGCATGATGTCCTGTCTGGACACAGTAGCTCGGGCCAAGTTCCATCTGTGGCCCTTACAGGATCTGCTGTGGTCTTATCAACAGTATGTAGCAGACTGTGCTCACCTGACGATGATTATTCTGAACCAGGTCAAGAACTCTGCCGAGCGTTTCACACTTGGAATGTCCCTATGGGATCTTCAAAGGCTGGTACTCACTACAGATGTAAGCAGTTGGAGGGGGGCTCATTGTTGACTCGGATCAACTTCGAGCAGATGGTCATTGAAAGAAGCAGAGTGGCACATCATTCGACTAGAGTTGAGAACAGTTTATCTAGCTCTGCTTTAGTTTGCCCAGTGGCTGGAAGACAGCCATGTCCTAGTTAATTCTGACAGCATGACAGCAATGGCCTTCATCAACCATTGGGGACGCTCCTGATCGAAGTCTCTGCAGACAGAAGTCTCTCTTTGCTTCGAGTGGGTGAAAAGCCACCTGTCCTCAATCAAGGCAGTTCATGTTGCGTATGTGCTCAACACACAAGCAGACTGGCTCAGTCATCAGGAGCTGGATCCGGAAGAGTGGTCCCTGTGACAGAAAGCATTTCGTCTAATACAGAACTGGTTTGGTACACTGTTAATGGACTTGTATGCCACTCATTTCAACAGGAAAGTTGCCTTGTTCCTAGCCAGAAAGAGATCCAGCAGCAGGTATTCACAGTTTGACCAAGGGGGTTCCTCTATGCATTTTCCCCATTCCTGATCATGCCTCAGGGTTTTCAAAGGATCAGGGAGCAAGAGGCAACTGTAATCTTGATACCTTCATACTGACCAAGATGGCATTGGTTCTCAGACATCATCGACATGGGTGTGGAGAACCCTCAGTTCCTTCCCCAGTGGTAGGACCTACTACACTGGGACATTCAAAAGCTGATTGTTGAGGCTTGGCTGCTGAAAAGGAGCAACTGAAATCCATGGGCTATTCTGGCAAGCTCCTAGATACTTTGATGTCTTCCAGACAGTATTTAATAAAAATAGGATATACGGAGTTACCTGGGATAGTTTTTTCCAGTGATGCTCTGCTGATGGAACTATTGTCTTGCAAGTGGGAGTGCAGGAGGTGTTTTGTTTTCTTCAGGCTGGGTTGGACCTTGGACTACATTGAATACATTGAAACATCAGACCTCTACTCTATCAAGCATCATTCGTTGCTCAGGTCAGCCATCATTGTCAAAGTATCCACATGTCAAGCGATTTCTTCAGGAGGCCAACCTACTTTGCCCTTCAGTGCATCATTGTTTCCTCACTTTGAGGCTTAGTGAGGTCCTTACAACTTTGACTAGACCTCCTTTTTGAGCCTCTTGAGTCAGGTCTCACTATTTTTTCTCCCTGTAAAGACTCTCTTTTTGATAGCAATTATCTCTGCCTGCAGAGTGTCAGAGCTAGGGGCCCTTTCTGCAGACCCAGAGCTATGTGTGTTTCACAGAGGTAAGCTAGCTCTTAGACTGGACCCCTCCTTTCACCCCAAGGTTAATAATCCATTCAGCAGCGAGCTGGAGTAAGTGTTACCATCTTTTTACCCAGATCTATGGCACCCCAGGGAAAAGGAATGGCACTCCTTAGATATGAGGAGGGCAGTTAGGGTTTGTATGGAGATGTCTAGGCCTTTTAAAATAGGTTTAGCCCTGTTTGTGACTTTTGGGCATAAGAGGGGGAGGAGTAAGAAGGTGTGTAAGCTTACCTTGTCCAGGTAGATAAAGGCCTGGAATTCTGGAAGCTTATAAGGTGGCAGGGATTGTTATGCCTCAGGGTATCACAGCATACTCTCTTAGGGGGGAGCTACTAATTCAGCATGGAGGAGATATGCAAGGTGGCCACTTGGTTGTGCATACTTTTACCTGCCACTATAAGGTGGGTTCTGTGGCCTCAGCTGAAGTTGCGTTTGGCCACAAGGTGCTGCAGAGAGTACTGGAGTGCTAGGTTTCTGATATGGTCCAGCTGGGAGGAGGACTGTTCTGTCTGGTGGGAATCTGCCCATGGTCTACTCCCCTCCTATTTCAATTTCCATCTGGGTATTAGTTGGTTGGTTAAGGGGGCAGGTTCTGGGGCCTCCATTTTCTCTGTCTGTGATCAAGTCCTTTTGTTCTTTTCTTGGATTGCTGTTGCCATTTTTCAAATTTGGTTATGTTTTAACAAGTTATGTTCTTAGTGGTTCTTGTGCTGGGAGTCTCGTGTTGGGCTATGCCCTGCCCATGGGCAGAGGCTGTCAATCTTAATTAATCCTGCCTACTCTGCACGAGGAAGAAACATATCCCATGGGGCTGGGCAAACAGAACTGAGTTCGGAAATTTGGTTCGGTTCAAAAATCAAGTTCGGTTTGGTCGACCGAACTATTCGAGTTTGGTCCAAATTCCGAACTTCCGAACAGAGTTCAGAAATTCAAACCCCATTGAACTAAGTAGAATATTATCTTATAGGGATGGGCGAACAGAACTGAGTTCGGAAATTTGGCTCGGTTCGAAAATCAAGTTCGGTTTGGTCGACTGAACTGGTTGAGTTCAGTCCGAACTTCCAAACCACATTCGCCCATCCCTAATATCCCACCAGTTAGACTGTCTGTCCTTCAGAAGAAGAGAAGAAAGATTCACCAGGTAAGAAATTTCCCATTTCCTCGTATAGCCACATGTCAAGCCAGGGCACACTCTGTATTATATTGCTGGGTCCTACTGTAAAATTCAAGCTAGCATTTGATTACCCTCACTACTTGCTGCACCTGCTCCAAATGCAACAAAATGGCTACTCATAATCAGGGGTCTGTGCTTACTGTGTTTCCCCCCATTAGCTGCAATGAGTCCCTGTTCATAATATTATACTGATCTATAGAGCATCTTTCACCTAGAAATCTTAGTCCTTTACAAACATTAATGAATTATTTAACACTAATATTTTTCTTCAAAGTTACAATTTAGAAATTATTTAGAAATTCTTATCACTTCCAGTCCTTATAATTATTCATACATTGATGCTTTACAAACAAAAAAACTAATCTCCTTGCTTGTGGCAGTCTGACACGAGTATGGGTGAGTGAGCTGTATGCCATTTCATTTGATAATCGCCAAAATTTCCATCAGTCAGTTAATTCCAGTCATTGGGAAGAAGCCAATTGAGTTCCATCAGCATAATTGGGAGAACAATACAGAGGCAGTAAAATTGTAGAGAAGTGACTGCGAGCATAATTTGACATCCAGAACTTCATTGCTGTTTTGTTGATCCTTGAGATTTAGAAAACCTGAGTTGGAAGAGGCCAGGGTGCAACTACAGACCTGAGAATTAAGGGGGGAAAGACTTCGTTGATGGGGTTTGAATAGACCCCGGTACAATAAAATCAAATGTTTATTTGGCATAAAGTCTTTGCCTTAGCACAAACAAAACCATTATGAAGTACAAATAATATATCATGCTTATTAAAAATAAACATAACGAAACTTTAACAAATGAGTTCAGAAGCGTATAGAGGTGATACACAACATTTAACAAAGTACAAAACACCAAGTATAAAAAATTAAAATCACATTTCACCCTCCACACGTATAGCCCCACGAGGCTCAATCTGTTTCCGATTTGTTACACTTTAGATCCCTCATAAATATTGCCATTTAAGCCCTTCCAAACATCATGCCTAGTACTTGTCTAATTCTAGTTTATTACGATCCTTAGGATCCCCCTCTGGTCTTACTATTTAAGTGCAAATATTGCCATTTGGGCATCCTTCAAAGTTCCCAAAACTGATATCAAGAAGAGGGCAACAAAAGAAACCTTTGGGAAAACCCTTCTATTTGAAATCATAAGACCCAAGTGACCAAGCACATAAATAAATAGGTTTCACATATTTAGGGATCCAAATTTTCACAATTTGTACCCCGAAATTGAAGAAAATTTCCTGTTATAGCAAAGGCCTGCAGGAGGAACTTGGCTACCCTAGCAGAAATCTCAGGTGATAAATCTTCCACTAGGAACTTTTCAAGTTCAAAAGTAGTTCTACTGGGGAGCTTTTCCAAAAACTGGACAAGCCAGTGCTCCCTTAAAATATCATACATTTTACAGTGTATCAGAATATGACCTAAAGTTTCAATTTTGGAATTATGAAACGGACACAGCCGCAAAGAAAAAGGTACAGCAGCCAAACGACCTTTTAGGAGCTTTGATGGCAGAGCATTTACCCTAGCGGAGAAAAAAAAGGTACCTTTCTCTATAAGAGGTGAGCAGATAAAGGTACGGCGCCATGGTTCCTCTAGGTGGCACTAAGCACAAACAGTTATTTAGGGACCGAAAATCTGCCACCAGGGCTAAATCTCTCTGCCTATCCAAGTCCTCCAGACAGCGGTATATTTCAAGTTTTGCAGCTTTGAAAGATTTGAGAACTAGAGGGGAGAAAACCCTATCTAGTTAAAGTAACAATCACCCTCTTTCTCCAAGAGCTCAAATGAGCTTCATGTTGGAACAAATCAAACAATTCTCTTGAAGAGGGCGTCTCAGTTCTTAGCCATAACATCAGGGTCTGTTTCCATATCAAACATCTAAGAGATAATTGGCCCAGTTCAAGCCTAAGGGCTGCTGAAGGAATACAATTTATGGCTTTCAGTAGATCTCGAAATAATTTAGTCTGAACCAGCTCAAGCTTCTCCTCCAGGGAGAGGGCCCAAACCGCTGCCCCATACGGTAACTGGGCCACCACCTTGGCACTAAAACTCTTAAGGCAGGGGAAATCACTCCCCTCTTTAAAGAGTAAAAAATCTAAGAATGGCTGCCGAAGGACCCTTAGAACTCAACAGGACAAATTTCAGATGAGAATTCCACCCTCCTTTGGAAGAAAACATCAAGCCTAAGTACTTATACTGTCTGACTTGTTCAATCGGGTGGTCCTTAATATACCAAGAAAACTTATTGGCAGATTTTGAGAACACCATGACTTTGGATTTGTCATAGTTAATTTCTAGATGGCTTAAATAACAATAAGTGTCCAAAGCCACAAGCTGTCTTTTAAGACCTAGCCGAGTCTGTGACAGGAACACCGTATCGTCTGCATATAACATGCAGCCTATATGGTGAGAGGCCAGTTTCGGGCGGAAAAACTTCTGATCAGCCATAACAGGAATGAGGTCATTTATAAAAATATTAAATAAAGAAGGGGCCAGTAAACAGCCCTGTCTTACTCCAGTGGTAGAAGAAATGTCCTTAGTAAGGGTACCCGTATAATTAACTCTAATGGCCATCGTGATGTTTGCATATTAAAGCCTTAATTAGGTGGAGTAAGTGAGGATCTATATGGGCTGTTTCTAGTTTCCCCCAAAGAATTCTCTGATCGATAAGATCGAATGCTGATCGGAGATTGATTAAAGGCTGCAAATAACTTCTGGTTCAAATGAAGGTATTTTCTGATTAAATGGTCCAACACTAAACAGTGATCAATAGTTGAATGACCAGATTGGAAGCCCACTTGTTCGGGGCAAATGATTTTACACTCTGTATCCAGTCATTCAGACAAAGCAACAAATGTTTGGCATATAATTTGCCAATTACCAATAGCAGGCTAATAGGGCGATAGTTACTCGGTTCTTCCCTGTCACCCTTTTTGTAGACGGGGATCATAATCGCCCTTCCCCAATCTACTGGTATGATTCCTGATCTATCTATGGCATTAAAAAGAGCCACCAAAATGGGGATCCACCAGTCCCTAAATCTTTTAATAAATTATATTTAAATAAGATCAGAGCCAGGTGCCTTCCTATTTTTGCATGAGTCAACCAAATTTGATGCTTCATCTGCTGTAACCAGGGGCCATCCTATCTCATTCTGATGGAAGGCCCCATCAGGGGTCCCCACACAACAGGGGGAGGTGGAATTTTTTTTGCCATAATAAGCCTCCCAAGTGCTGGGAGATATAGGGAAAACCCTAATCTTACTTCCCCCCCTAACTGAACCATTTACAGTTTTCCAGAAGGCAGCTGAATTACCTGAATCTGCAGCCTCAATAAGGCTATCCCATCTACTCCTTGTATACGCCTGTTTCTTTGTCCTAAGGAGTTTTTTATATTGAATTTTGAGTTTGAAAAAATCCTGAGGAAGCACCGAGAACCCTGCATCCAGGCTATCCTATACATGTATTGAAGATCTTTTTTCATTTTCTTACATTCAGTATGATACCAGGGCTTAGCTTTGCTCATCCAATTACCAACAGATACTGGGCATGGCTTTCCCTCTAACAAAAAACGCAAAAGAGACAAAAGTGCCACAAAAGCCCGTACCAATGATGCATCCGTATCTGCGGTCTGAACCTGAGTAATCCAAGTCTGAACATTGGGTCAATTTGAGCATCCGTTCCAAATCATGAGCCAATTCCTCATTCCAAACTTTCCTTTTATATATGCCAAACAGGTTAAAAAAGTCAGTCTCCAAAGTTTCGGGTTTATTTGGTATCTGTCTTTCACTCATCTCCAATGACAGGGATAAGGGTAAATGATCACTATGAATCATAGGGTTAACCAAAAAATTCAAAATAGATGAAAAGGCATTATGCAATACTACCAGGTAGTCAACACCACTCCTTCCCTGGTGTCCAACAAAGGTAAAAATCCCTTTGATGTCATGAGGGAAAGTTCCATTAAGCACCTGGAGGTTTAAACTCAACAACAATCTAGCCAATCTGATACCATTTTCATTTATCTGAGTAACCAGGGATGATCTAACCCTGTTTGTATAAGGAGAAGAGCAATAAGGTTTAAGAGCATCATCGCAAGGTCCCATCCGGGCATTAAAATTGCCTGCCATACAGAAAATTGCCAGAGGATAGTCTATTAACAGATTTCCAACCAAAGTTTCCAGTTTTGACCAGTACTCTTTGTCAAAAGAACTGGCATTCACCGGTGGAATATAAACAGAAATAAATATATAAATGAAGCTCCTCGTTTGGTGTACCACTCCCAGTGCTATAGGAGGCAGTTCTCTTTTCTCTAAGATTAGCTCTTTCAGGTTCTCCAAAATGAGACAGGCTACCCCCCGTCCCCCCCCCCCGGGCGGCCTCTGGTCTTAATCAAAATAGCTGAAACTGCGTAGGATAGAAATCCCTCTAACTCACGGGGGTCCCTCATCCAAGTCTCCTGAGCATAATGATGTAGAATTTAGACAGAAAGCGTACAAAAGAATCGTCACTAATCTGGCTTTGCCATCCTGCAACAGGAGCACAAGGAGAGGGAATCAATCCTGTTTGGGTCCCTATGTCAGCAAGTCGCCCCTTGCTCCTCCTCCCCCGAAGGGCCCCCAAACAGGGCCGGAGATTCACCAGCTTCAGGCTGATCAAGAAACTCTCCTAAGCCCCCAGACATCTCAGGTTGCTCAAGTAAGGTCGTGTGACTAACCCCCTTCTCAACAATATGGTCAATGGAAGAAGCCCCTCTCAACTCTAGATCCAACTCTAGAGTCAGGGGGGAGGGCCATAAGACTGACACCCACTCTCTCAGCTTCTTTATAACTTGAGGGGAAGAACCGGGGCCAAGGTCTCTGGGGGGACATTGGAGACATTAAAAGTCCCAGCCATATCCAAAAGCCACTGATCTATAAGGGCAAAAGTATGGACGTGCTTTGGCGTCTTAGGGTTTTGCAGTCCCAGATGCTGATCTGCTAATTCCCTTTTTCCAGAGGGATTAAAAAATGAGCGCTTAGTAGTTGCATGACCAGTGACTGAAGTGGTAGGAGCATACTGCATAGAGGAGAGGGGGGCAATGTTGGAATTTATAAATACTTCATTACAAATAACCCCCCAAGACTGTAATAAGGGGAAGTCTTCCAAAATTCATTGAACTATTCTGGATGATTTAAAATGGATAATTAAACGCTGAGTCTTATTTCGGCCAGGTAACCTTTGAAAATAGGCAGTTTGCCAAAGGGGAAACTTAATGCCCAGTATGTCATTCAAATGTTTCTGAATTAAGTGCTTGGAATTCCAATTGGGAAAAAAACCATTTGGAAGGGGGGAAATTTTCAGAGAGACTGTCTTTTCATTTAGCTGTAAATCAGCCAAATCATGCCTTAAGGCATGAGATCCCTTTGGTCCTCCTCCAAATGACACGGTCTTGGAGTGTATCAGGGGGGACTCAGAGCGGAGGGAAGGCAAGCACCTGCCCGGAAGTTTCCCAGATGCTGTCTGCTGAGCCCCCATCATCTGATTATTAGATAGGGTCATCTCTCCTGCTCTGACTGTTGACACAAAATCAGTAATAACAAAATGAGATTTCTGATTATCCAAAAGAGAAGTAATTTTAGCAAGTTGAGCAGTCAGTTGCTTTAACATATCACCAATTAGAAAACATTGCGAACCTTAACACTTCAAACAAAATAGAAGATTTTCCAGCAAAGTCACTGCAGGGAGAGGAAATTTCCAATGTTGAATTAAACGCAGAGGAGTCAGATATTTTTGGCCTATCCTCCTTAAGTATCTTAGGGCGCACCACGGGGGATTTGATAGGAGAAGATGTTAAATCAATGTCACGACGCGTGGATAAATTAAGCATAAACAGGTCTATTTAAGTGAAGCTGTTGATGTGATGGTTGATGTTCAAGAGGACCATTGTTCCCCTTCCGCCTCCTTTTATTCATTTTGGTCCAATAACTGAACCCTAGATCAATAACTCTTTTTACGTTTGAGGGCTGTTCCATCTCGCGCGCGGCGGGGGTTATGTCAGGGGCTGTTTCTGTCCAGGGCAGCCGTCCTCATGAAAAGTCAGTTCAGCGGGAATGTTTTCCCCGGCACGGCAGGCTCGATACACACACCTGGGCCGCAGTATGAAAAATGGAATGCCCACCTGTCATCTGACATAGCCGATCCCCCACTCCTTCCTGTCGACACACACATACACCCACTTTGAGGGAGACAGGTAGGGGGATGGGTTGGGTTGGGTGGGTATGGGGAACTGTTGTTTTTATTGAATTTTTTATATATTTTATATTGTTGGATGTGTTGTACGCTGCCCCGAGCTGCCTGGGCAGGATATTAAATTTTTAAATAAATAATTTTAAAAATAAATAATGTGGTGGTGGTGGCGGCGGCATTTTCCTCCTTACTCCCCAGGACCTCTAAGTGGCTCCTTCCTTCTAATCTGGCCACAGTGGCTCTCTAACTGGATACTGACCAGCTCCCTCCATTCCTCTTGGAGGTGGCAGTGGCAGTCATTTTCCTGCTCCTAGGCCAGGTCCCCAGGTCACTGTGGATCCTGGGCTGGATCCCAGCTGGTGCCTTTGCTCCTGGTCTCTCCGGCGAGCTCCCTTCCAGCAGTGGCAACAGCCACAACTCCCTCACTCCGACTGGGCCTCCAGCTGACTTTCATTCCCTCCCTTCTGACAGTGGCACTGCCAGCTCTCCTGGCCCCAGACTGTCCATTAGGCTCCCTCCTTCCCAGCAGTAATGGTGGCTCCCTCTGTTCCCAGTCAGGCAGGAGCCTGGAGGTGTCTGGAACTGACTTCTCAAAGCAGCTATAATATGTGCAGGCGGTCCGTGTGCACCCCCAGGCTTGTGTGCCTTAGTGCAGCTGCACCACCTGCACCTATGACAGCTGTGCCCAAGGCCCCATGTTCTCTGGGTTTTCTCTATTAGTGGCAATGGGGAAAATGCAGAGAACAGGGGTCCCTGGCCTACGTGTCTGTTTGTTGACCTATAATTTGAGTGTAGCTGATACAAAAGCTCAGAGACACTTACCCTTGGAACCCATTTCTCTTTAACATCACTTTCCAGATTATAACCTTAGGCTCTAAACTTCTAAGCAAAAACCATTCAAAGACTCCCACAGTAATAAGTGGGGCTTGTGCTGGTCCTTGAGGATAGGGGACTTGGGGTGATTGTTTTTTTGATTGGTTGATTTTTTGTTTTTTAACAAGGCGTTTTGAGGTGAAAAGAGTAGGTTAGTTTTGAACTGGTTTATGAAATACTAAGGTAGCTCCTGAATTTGTTGTTAATCCCTAGAGATGGCACATCATGTCTCTTTTATGGTATATGAATTCCTGGTTTTAATGTTGTAATGTTTTTGTTTTTTGTTTTGTTGCAGCTGGGGTCTTACAGTATATTCTGAAAAGCACCACTGGTAAGTAGTCAACACCTAGAAATGGACTCTCTGTTTAAATACAGACTTGTTTTTAAAAAGTGAAAAGTGTGTTTGAAACCTCATGGTGCTTGCCATGAAAACAGCTGTTACCTTTTCATTTTGGTTGATTTGCTGGAGTGCCTTTTTAGGTGGCAAGCCTATCTCCTTGCTAAGGCTCCAAGATTCCTTAGGTGGAACTTTGTGCAAATCAAACCCCCAGGGGCAGGCACCCTCTCCAGTTCTGGCAGCCAGTGACAGCTGGTGAACTTTGAGGTGGGGAGGGAAGGGGACTGGTCCTGGCACCCAGATCCTTGCAGGGGGGACCCACCAACCCCCAGGCTGCCTACACAGCACACTTCACCAAGATCCATTCTGTCACGGAGAACAACTCTCCTGCTTGCACAGAACCCCCCCGCTAGCACAGATCCACTCCCAGCCCTTCCTCCCCAACCCTCACCACAGAAGCTCTCTGAGGCCACTCTCATTGGCTTGGCTTCTCTATAGGATCCCCTAACCTTCCCCTAGCTTATCCCCTGTGTGCTGGGGAGGTGGAGCTTGCAGCCCCCAGTACACAGGCATAGTTAAGCTCTCCCATTCTCTCAGTTCAGGAATGCCCACAGCAACAGAGGTGCTCGGTGCTGCCTCCCTAGGGCATTTCATAAGTACAGTTTGCAGCCAGAGAGTTCTGGAAGAGAGTTGCCCCCCAGCCCCTCCATGGAGGAGCCACCCGTGCTGCCGGCCCCAGGACTAATGCTTCCGATAATCCCAGCCTGATGCTGGGTCCAGACCCTGGCAGTAGGACCCACCAAACCCCAGGCTATCTACACAGCACACTTCACCAAGATCCATTCTGCCACTCAGAACAACTCCTGCTTGCACAGAACCACCACAGCGAACCCACTGGATAAAACAAAGTTGGTACCTATGAATGGCATTAAGTATACTGCTCAGAAACTAGATTTGGATGGAATTGTTTTTGCAGAATGCTAGGTATTTCACTGGTCTGTAATTCACTTTATTGATACTGTGTCTTGTGTTGTAGGCATATCTGTTGTGATGGAGAGGATACACAGATGGAGTGGCTGACCAGCATTTTTACAGCACAGGTATTATTTTGGCAAAACATGGGCAGTATGATTAATAATTCATCATTATCTCTGTGAAAAGTAATACATACATAGTCATGGAATCCTAGAGCTTGAAAGGACCATAGGGATTGTCGAGTCCAGCTTCCTTCTCAGTGCAAGTTCTGCCATCCTTGGAGTATCTGAGACAAATGCCCATCCAGCCTCCTATTAAAACCTCCAATGATGAAGAATCCACAGCTTCTCTAGGTAGCCTGTTCCATTGCCTTGCAGTTTGGAATTTTTCTCTATGGTTCATTCCAAATCCTATCTGCATCTTGTACCCATTATCTCTTGTACTGCCCTTCACAGCAAGGGAGAACAATTGTTGTCCATTTTTATCATAGCAGCCTTTCAAATATTTGTAGACTGTAAGTATGTATAAGCATATCTGTTTAATTTATTTTACAATAAAGCCACATATTGCCAGTGGTGGTTTTTAATAATGGGTGGCCGGGCAGCTGCCTCCCTCTTCCTCCCAGCTCCCTCAGTGCTGACTCAGCCTATTTAATCATTTTCCTGGTGCCGGACGGGCCCGGGCTCATCTGAGCTACTTCTGCCATTCTTCTCAGCCACTGTGGAGTCTCGCCGCAGCGGCCACTTCTCTGTAGAGTTCGGGTGAGTGCAGTGCACCTTGTGCATGTGCCCAAACTCACAGTCAGTACTCAGTGTCAGCCTGAACACGTTTCTTCGGCTCCCCGCCTTTTGGGGGGCTGGCGCATTCAACAAAGGACTCAGAAGGAGGCGGGGCTGCAGGGCACGGGGATGGGGTAAGCTCAGCTGCAGCTGGCAGAGCCAGAAGCAGGGCCGGCCCCCAGCACACCACAGAGCGCATGCACCGGGTGCCGTCCCGAACAGTATGGGTCTCTCTCTTCCAGGGAAGGAGGAGGGGCTTGTTGTCCCCAGGCTGAGTTCCATTAGTGAACTCGGCAAAAAAATGCTGTACTTGGGCAGTAACTGATACTGCCCAGCACATGGGGGTGGGGGAGGAGTGGGAGCCTGCCTGCCTGTCTTTGATGCAGATGTGGGAGGAGCAGTGGGTGGAGGCGGACCTGAAGTGGGCAGGGCAGGCTGCCTAAGGCAGGAGGAACCATGGGAGAGGCAGAATCTGCTTACATGTGCCTTTGGCGTTTTGGGGAGGAGGAGGGAGCGAGACAAAAAAGGCCTGGCACAGCAAGAGTGAGGTGACCAACCTGCTTCCAATTATCCAGAGAAACCCATAAGAACTACCACTGGAAATGCCCCCCAGTTCCCTGTTGTCTCTCAGCCCCTGGCCTGGACCAAATTAATTTTCAAAACCTTCTTAAATCTAGTTTTGTCCCCGTGACCCCCTCCGCCATCCATTGCAGAATTTTTGTAGGCAGGGGCAGGGCAATTTTGTGGACCCAACTGCCTGGGCATAACTGAGCTGCCTTTGGCTCATATGGACTGGTTAGTGTCTTAGTGAGCTGTGTTCCCTTGCTGTTTTCCACCCATATTGTCTGCTTTCTAATTTTAAGGGGGGTAGGACAGGGTGGTGTGGATTGGTGGAAGGTCCCCCCCCTTCGAATTTTTGTTGCACCACATGTTAAAATGGTTCCTTTGCGGTCTGGTGTAGGTGGGTGGGATGTGGGTTTTTCTCTGCAAGAAGGTGCATGTTCTGCTGGCTAATGTATTCTTGACTGTTCTAACCCTACCCGGCCTGGCCGCAGCAGCTGACTTTTACCCTGAGAGAAACTGTGCAACATGGTTGTGGTCCTGGGGAAACCCCAGCTGCATTTATGGTGTGCATTTTAGAACTTGTGTTTTCCTGTTTTGGTTGTGGAAGTTTCTTTGTTGAACAAACTTAAATTAATTGAGATGGTTTGCTTTTGCTTGCTGCACTGTGCTGTGTATGTTTCTACACGGCTTTCCCCCTGCTCTCCCAGGCATGCAGAGGCCATTTTCTGCACCCTACTGGAACTGGGCATGGCCGAGCTGCCTCTGGCTCTTCTTTAAAATGACCATGGACCTGGTCAGTGAGTCCCCTTCGCTGTTCCCATATTGTCTGCTTCGCTTTCTAATTTTAAGGAGGAAGTGGATTGGCCAGGAAAGGATTTCTCAGAGAGTTTGTTTTTCTCTTGAATTTTGTTTAAGTGCATCTTAAAATGGTTCCTTTGCAGTTTGATATAGGTGGGATGGGGGGTGGGGTTTCTGAAAGAAGGCCACATGTTGGCTAATGAGGAAATGAGCATTCCACTCTGTCTGGGTGCGGCAGCTGGCTTTTACCCTCCAGCACAACTACTGTTGTTGTTATTAATTTATATAGCACAAGTAGTGTACCTGGCTGGCACTTTACAGTTGTTGTTGGGGGACAGGTCCCTGGCCCAGTGGGCTTACAATCTAAGGAGGACAAGGATGAAGGGAGCAAAGGGAGAGAGAGACACACACACCCATTCCCATTTTTGGAGGGTTTTTTTTACAGATGAAGAACTGCGGCTGTAAATTTCTATATTAATTTCAACTTCAAGTTGACTAGGCTCCACCTACCATTGGCTAATCTCCGCCTACCGTTGGCCTCCGCCCACTTCTAGCCTTGCCCTGCACCCCATCAGCTTTAGAACCCACCAGCCACTGCATATTGCAGTAAAAAGAAATGAAGATATGAAACAGTAATGTTATGTAATGCTTAACACTGAGTTGTTTTACATGAGAACGCATTTAAGCATGTGTTTAATAGCGAGTTTTATTGATTTAAGTGAGTTTGGGATGGCGTAATTAGCCTGTAGAATTATTCATATGGTGTTTTGAAGCCCAGCTGTATGACTGGGCTTGAAATAGAATTAGACAATTTCATGAAGGCTAGGCCCATCAATGTGTAGTAACTAAGATGGACATGAGTAGCCATAAAAATTGATATGCCCGATGAATTTCTGGTACCCAAATTGACTTGAAAATATCAGGTACCAACTGGCATCTGATTTCGACCTAATTCAAGGACCTGATGTCAGCTTCCACTCCTGGAATGTCAACTTTCAGTCCCAATTTTTCAGTATTTCATCCCAATTTACCAGTTGGTAATTTGAAAATCGGCACCAGAAATTACCAGTTTTTCAGGTAGTCAGGGACCCAATTAGTAAGTTGAATACCGGATGTGGCACTCAGAAAAGTTGGTATTACCCTTTGGTAGCAAATCAGCTACCTGTTTCAGCTCTAGACAGGGGATAAAACTTTTGAGTGATGAAAGCTGTGGATGGATGACTTTTTATATGCCTTGTTTTTGTATACTTCCTCTGAAGCATCTGATGTTGACTTACTGTAGGAGACCGGATGCTGAGTTAGATGAACCATTGGTCCAAGCCAGAATGTCACTTTTATGGTCCTTACATGTTGTTATCAAGCAATACAGTAGAATATGTTAACGTAAAAAGTGCATCAGACCAATGGTCCATCAAACACAGGATTCTCTCTCTGGCACTCTTGGTCACTTTGGAGAAGTACCCAACAGGTCATAATGGAGTGATCCATTGCCTGCTGTTCCCTTCCAGTTCCCAACAGTTAGAGGCTGTGTCCCCAGCCTACTTGACTAATAGCCGTTTATGAACCTGTCTTCCACGAACCCAATCCTTGTTTGAGTCCAGCCATGCTGCTGGCCTTCCCAACATTCTCTGGCAACACTTTAAGTTAAACGTTCACGTAGTGAAAAGTACTTCGTTTTTGAGTTTTAAATCTGATGCTGGTACATTTCATGGAGTATCCCCTAGTTCTAAAATTATTATGTTCAAGAAAGTTGATGCATGGTTTCTGGGGGAGAGCCCTCTGGGATTTTACTGCACTTAAATTCTCCTAAGGGAAAATTAAATTTAAATTTCCCTTAGGAATTAGCTGCCCACTGCATGCCTTTTTTATTGAATGTTGTTGTTATTAAATTTATAATACATGTCTTTCTTAAATGAAATTAAAACCATATCGATAGCCTGCCTCTGTACTTATCATATAATGCAGAACAGACACATGCTACAGTCTTAAAGAATCATACATTTTCTGAGTGTCAGTCCATCTTCATGACCTTTGTAGGTCATGCTACTGGAATGTGTAATACATGTCTTAGAAGCAACCGACTTTTCAAAATCTGGTCTTGTTCAGCTCCTCCAAGTGAAGTAGCTACTGTAGTTTCTATGGAAACCGCCACCAAGCCTGAAAAACATCTCATGGGGATAACATGAGCAGTGTCACAATGAATAGGTTCACAAGCTATTGATATTGGCTGCTTAAAAACAATTCATCCGAAACTTAGTGACTGTTCTAGTCTTACTGACACAAGATCGCAAGAAAGACAATCTATTACAACTCTGGAGAGAATGAAACATGATCGAATGACCAATCTTGAAATGCAGACTCAGGGAAACAATTCCATAAAATTTTGTGGGCGTAAAATGAGATTTGTTTTTTTCTTCTTCTTTGTATTACGACAAAATGTGAATTATGCCCCCTACCCCTGTGAGAGGTGGTCCCAGTTGGAGCCCAATCAGGTGGGGGTTATTGCCTAGCCTGTACTCTGAGGTACTGGGCATTGACCTTATTTTGCCTCCTGGACACAATCCTCAGAGCAGCTCTCCCAGAGAGGAACATCCTAAGACCTCTCCCTAGTACCAAGCCCTACTTAAGAAGGCTCAAGCACTCCCATAGTTTACCACACACAGCTGTGTCTGCTACTATATCCCTGGAGCTGGGATTGGAATCCAGTATGCTCTCTTTATAAAGGACAACTGCTGTAGGGCTTCTGAATAGAAATGCAATCCCTTTGGGAGTTGTGCTAGCTTCCTGTCTGTCTCTCTCCCTTCTCCAGCCACCCTGTTGCTTTGTGCTGGGACCCTTATATAGCCCCAGCTGATGTAGTTCAAACTAGGCTTTGACATAACTGGCCAGCACTACTGCCCCTCGAATTTGATAAGGCACTCCAACAGGCATCTCTGTGCCACACCCTCTAGTGTCAGCTGCTGTTACTGCAGAGTCTGTCACCATTCTAAACATTTATTTGAATTCTGCTGGACTTATTCTAAAATTGTTAATTTATTGCCCATTAACAGTGTTGGGAAAAAATTTATTCAGCATGCTGACCTTTGCAAGCTATAGAAGCCCTGTGAGTTAATTATGTCATTAAGTGCTAATGAGACACAACTGATGTCTTTTTCCACAATAAAATACAGCTTCAAATAATATTTACAGAGAAAATCGTTCATTAAAAATGCAATGACTCTTTGTTCTGAAGAATTAACATACCATGTAAGAATTTGCCAGCAGTAAAAAACTAAATTCACATTGCCATTGTAGACATGGGTAAGGATGCTAGGGGTTAGAGCAGACATAAACGCCTATTTGTGTGTAAGAGTACATGCAAATGTTTTTGTTGTGCTGCATTCTTGTAAAGGCCTTATATCTTCAGAATTATCACACATACTCTTCACATTCTTGCACAGCACCTTTTACCATGGTGGCTAGTTGTATTACATAGGCCCTTTTCACACAAGACGTTCTAACACTAATAAAATGGGTGTTTCATTTTATTATACATGTTGCAGGACTGCAGGTGTGCTCTGTGGGTGCCCTGCAACACACATAATCAAATGTAACACCCATTTTATCAGTCTTAGAGTGTCTGTGCGAAAAGGGCCATAGTAGGGTTTGTTTGAACAGCATAGCATGAACCTAGATGTTAACTCTCATTGAGAGCCAGTGTGGGGTAATGGCTAAGTGTGCGGTACTTATTTATTTATTTATTTATTTATTTATTAATTATTTTATTACAAGCATTTATATCCCACACCCTCCTGAGCACTGGCAGCTCGGGACGTTGAACAACACAAATGGTCAAAAACTATAAAATCCTTTTAAAATACTACAAACATTAAAAAAATATTAAAATATCCAAAAACAAAAGGCTAAAAAGCAGAAAAAACCCTCCCCCCCCCCATCCTACCCACCCCCTCCCCAAAGACCCTGCGGAACAACCAGGTCTTACAATATCTTCGGAAAGAGGGGAGGTCTGGGGACAGACGGGCCTCCATCGGGAGGAAGTTCCACAGCCGAGGCGTGGCCACCGAGAACGCCCTCTCCGCTGTCACCACCCGGGAGACCCGGGGGACTTCGAGTCAGGCGCCCCCAGTCGACCACAAGGGCCGCGAAATGATCCGGGGCTTGAGGCGGTCTCGCAGATAAGCAGGAACCAAGCCGTTTAGGGCTTTATAGGTCATCACCAACATCTTGAATTGGGCCCGGAAGACAATAGGCGGCCAGTGCAGAGTACGGAGCACAGGTGTAATGTGCTTGCAGTGACCCTTCCCCGTTAGGAGACGGGCCGCCGCATTCTGCACCAGCTGCAGCTTCCGGACCGTCCTCAGGGGTAGCCCCACGTAGAGCACGTTACAGTAGCCCAGTTGAGAGGTAATGAAGGCATGGATGATTTTGACCATATCCGAGTCCGAGACATACGGCCACAGCCGTCGCACCAGATGTAATTGGCACCAGATGTACTTGGACTGAGAAGGGGTGGGGGGAGGGACCCCGTTTCTAGTCTCGCCTTATCCAGAAACTCACTGGGTGACCTTGGGCCTGTCATGTTATTCTCTCAGCCTAACCTACCTCACAAGATTGTTGTGAGGATTTAAAAAGTTGTGTTCTGGAAAGTGCTCTGGAGGCCATGGCAGGGGGATGATATATATAGGAAATGTATTTATATATTTCCTAAAGTTGATGCAGTACTATTACCTATAGCGAAGATGAATATTCAGAAAGCCAAACAACCCCATATAATTTACCCTACCTGAACTGAAAATGGCAAAGTGGATAATATCGTCTGTACGCTTCCATTACATTGGATATCCATTTCAGTTACTTTAAGAACAGAAGTGTGCAACAGGGCAGGTTCCTGAAGGTTGTGTGTTGGCAGGATCTGATCCCAGAGTACTTAGTCCGGGTGCTCTTAGTCTGTGGATGTTTTTAGACGAGCACCTACTCACCTTTTACCCACCCATCACCCATCCATCATGCACGTTTCAGGGCTGCATAGGGTGCCAAATGCAGCCCTGCAACATGCACAAAGGGTGGGTAATAGGTGGGGAGACACTTGAATATACCAGATGAGCCTGTTATATAAGGCACCCAGAGACTCATCATATACAAGGACTGTGTACCGGACTATATAATTCTATAAGGACTTAAGACTGGTGCTGGGCATTATAAATAAAGGGCACTCATCTAGTTTAGCACAGTCCCTACCAGCCAGGTTAGTAGTCCTTTGGCACACTTTATTATAATGTATTTATTTATTCAAATTTATCGCCGCCCTTCCCATGAGGCTCAGGGCAGCTCACAACTCCTAAAACAATAACAATAAAATCCAAACAATAAAAACCGTCACCCTCCCTCAAAACTCCCCCCTCCCACCACAGCTCTACCCATAAACCCAAACAATTCCTATTCCCGCCTGCCAAATTCTTTTTCAAATAAAAATGTTTACCGCTACTTCTGGAAGATGGTCAGGCTCAGGCTCAAGTGAACCTCATGGGGGGAAGGAAGGTTCACAAAACTGGGACAGGAACAGAGAACACCTTCCTGTGCACCCCAGTCCCATGGATAAGGGTAATGGATGGAACCTGCAAGAGGGCATCCCCGGCCAACCGTAGTGGCCGGAATGGACAGACGGTCTTTTGGGGTTGAGGCGCCGGGAGCACATTCAAGTCTGCAGCTAGGCAGCTGTTGGGGGGAGG
>QEPC01006809.1:1750237-1762445 GCA_003113815.1 Sphenodon punctatus
GCGGTCGGCAAACAACGTGCGACTGCCTTGAATGTGTGTGATCTCGTCCATCGTCACGTATAATCCCGCCTTTTGGGATTTTGAAAAATTGTGTGAGCGGGTCTCGCGACTGCGACCCACTTGTATAAAAGCAGCCTGTAGCTCAACTCGAAGAATAGCACCGAGCAGCTCCCTTGCACACGCATTGTCAGTTGTGTATAATTGACTATACACATGGTCAATTGTCTATAAAATTATACTCTCTGAGCTGCCATAGCCCTTCTCTGCTGATCTGCAGAGAGCTGGTGTATAACCCAGTTTTAGTACATGCAGGGATGGGAAGTCGCACTGCCTGGGTTCCCTGAGGTTGACCTCCTCCCAGTTACTAGAACAGAATGGTTCCAATGCCTTATACAGTCCCTTGGGTGTATTGCATTGATGATGTGAAAAATACCAGCAGCCACAACTCATTATTTTGTAGGGGGATGGGAGCTATTTTAAAGTTTCATACATTTATTCTAATGTAAGGGCAAGATGCATGTTTTCATTCATCTAAGGGAATATTTATTTAATGGAATATTGCATAAGGCAGAACTGACTCAACATCTTTAGTTTGAAAATCTACAAATGCTGGTTAGCTGGCAACGTGGGAAGATAATTAGAGAATATTCCAGTATATCAACTGTACAAGAACTCTGTGGATTGGTGGTCAATTACGTCACTATCACTGCTGGCTGATGAGCAGGTTATAATAGATTTTGAAACATTAATTTATTTTAGCTGTCCATGTTAACAGGACTGCACCAACACAACACAGAAAAACAAACTATTTATATCTATACTCATGTATTCAGAACACATACTCTGATGCTTGCAGTTATTAACCCAAGAACAATGGTGTAAAAAAATTTGAACTCCTTGGTTAGTTAGTGAATATGTAAACATTTATTTGAGCGGCAACATTTTACTGAGCATGGTGGTATGTATCCCATGCTGTTCTCAGAGAAAGCCTGCCATATTTACAGAGAAAATGGACTCTTCTTTAAAGAGTTCATCCTCATCCAACAGCTGAAGGGAAAGACTTGATTATTTTTAAAATTAATATTTGTTTCATATAACAACTTGCCTCAGTCTATTACCTGAATTTTGGGATAATAATCTGCAATTCAGAATAGAAAACAAATCTGTCGTTGTTTGTCGTTCAGCATTTTACAGCTGCCAGAATCTGAGTACATTTTTGTCTATAAATGTGAAAAAATGGGGACGTTCATCCAGCAACAATTATAAAATCCAAATACCTAAATTATTGTAATATTTGAACTGTGTGCAGTATTGCATATGCCTATCTTTCCAAAATATATAAAGTTGCTGAAACTCCAGAAGCATGCCACCTTTTCTTGGTGGGAAGGCTTTAAATAAGAAAATAAATTGGTAGGTTGAAAAGTAGGCTTTGGCTATCTGGAGATATGTTTTCTGCTGGTACAATGTGTTTAAACTGGCTGTGTGAAAATTAATGAATTTTTTTTCCACGCATACTTTCAGAAATGTTATGAACCACAAACTATAGAAATTCCAGACTACAAGCTATGCTGCCCTCAGCTCTGCAACAGAATTGTTGGTAGCTCTTAAATAAAAGATAGGAGTAAAAATCACAACCTAAATTCTAATTAATACTGTATCATGCCATTTGATTTCTATTTGTCTTATCACAGAATGTGAAACTGGAATCTGAAGAGCTGAAGCAGTGCGAAAATGAGTTAGCAGAAGGAAAGAAAAGTTTAAAGCAAAAAGCATTGGTTGTGGCTCAGTGCCTAGAACGCAAGGAAGAGAAAGCACGGATTCATGCGAGAAAGCATCTGAGCTTGATTTGTCTTGAGGACACAGGTGCAGATGTTACTGATTTCCACCAAAGACCCTACAAGAATTCAAAGACACCAAAGAAAAGTGAGGCCAAAGCAAATCAAACTCCATTGGAACCAGGTAGCAAACTACCAGCAAGTGTTATCCAGGAACTAAATACAGTTCTTCAGAAAAACCGACCTTTTCAAGAAGAAACTTAGAACTGGATTCCTAAGAGGTGTGCATCAAAGACCTGATGGTTCTAGGCAACAAAGAACTATATTTTAAAAACGGTTTGTACAGTATGTACAGTGTAGAGGCTATGAAATGTTTATATGCAAACGTTGCATTTAAAGAATATTATATGTTAGGTGCATGGACCTAATTTCAGATTAAGCTGACAGTTTGCAATAGAGATGAGAATAACCAGATCTCTCTCATGTGAACACTTGTCTGGAGGCGTCGCTTGCCGTGTGCAGTGACATATCTGAATGAGCTGAAGCAGATGAAGGTTGTGGGTGGGGGGATGGAAGAGGAGAGAACACAGTGGGAGGTTGCTGCTGTTGATGTGTCCGGGTCCCTATTCTACACTACCCATAGCCTACAGTTGCCTGAGCTTCTGCCTGCCTGTCTGGATCACTGCTTCTTCTCAAAGATCTGGGAGAAGTAATGAGCCCAAAGAGGGTTGAGGTTGACGTGGCTACAAGGAGTGGGGAGGAGGAGAGAGTAGGGCAGAAGACCTCCTCCATTTCCCCCCCTTCCACTCGTTTGGACGCTCATTCTTCTGAACATTTTTCAACTCCTGAGAGCATCCAGGAGGGTGGCTCTCCTACTGTATATAAAATTCATGCTAAAATTTGTACAGAAGTTTAGGTTTGAATATTATGACTATTGTGATTCAATTAAAGAACATAGGTTTGATTATTTTAAGCACCCTGCAGAATAGCAACTGTTTTGTGCGTGCTTGGAATCTTTTTCTAAATACCAGATGATTCTTTGGGGGTGGGGGAGTTATACAAAACAAAATGCACTGTATTGGCTAAAAATATACAATTTGCAGTTGTCTGACCGTATGAGAGTATTTAGTATGCTGCAATTTGACCAAAATCTTGAATATAGTTTACCGAGTCACTGTATTACTTTGTTTACATGTACTTAGCCTGTGATATGAGACAGAATAAAAAGTAAAATACTTGATCTGCAACTCCTCCGGCTGGTATAGCCAAACAGAGTTTCCGTATATTGTAAATGTATGTAGCTTTATAGATAATCTTAGAAAACATTATGAAAATAGTGAGGAGTAAAAAAGCAAACTTGAATAGACATTCTTCCGTGAAGCTACATCTAACTATTAATCCAGTATCTGATGGTGCCAGGAAAGGATAGATTTAAGACAAACTGCCTATGGGACTAGGTAACTCATCAGTTTAGAAATATGAAGCAGAACCTTCCATCTCAGTCACTCTGGTGTGTGTAGGTAGTTTGCTCATGACAAAAGTTGTTAGCTGGCTGCTAGTCGCTCCTGAAATTAATTTCCTAATGAACAGGTGGCCTCATCACAAAACACCTATCAAATTGACACAAATTCATCCTGTCACCTAATGGCCAAAAAATAAACAAGAATAAACTGCCCTTTCACCCTGAAAAGTTTCCTGTGACATGATTTGTGGTTGGGATGGTCCTCTGTGGGGCTTTTTCTCCTTTAATCTGTACTAAACCTCTTTTGAGAGGGGCGAGAGGCTGGTAGGCATTCAGTTCTAGTACCTTTTTGTAAGCTCTAAATTCCCAGTACTGCAGAGCATGGGTTCTGTCCTGAAGCGATTTGCACTGGAATAATCGTGGATGATGTGAAGATAAAATGTGAGAACTCTAGTGACCCCTCCCCAATTGGGGCCCTCAAAGTGGTCATGTTTGGGACCTCGTTGGGAAAGAATGAGGCGCCACACTGTGCCCTGATGAAAACGGGGCACTGTGGGGCGCCTGGCCTGGGGCATTTGCCTCGGGTTGCCCTATATGGTAAGGCAAACCCTGGGAGTAGTTCCATTGACTTAAATGGGACTCCTCTGGTTTAAGTCATTTCAGGACGACAGTCCAGGGTCACCATTCACAACCAGTAACTCAAGAGGAGTCTCCTTGAAGCCCAGCTGGTTTCAATAGGCTCTGCCCGAGTAAGTGGTTTGCAGAATGTTGCCCAAGTGTTAACTTTAAGCACATGAGACGTCTCATTGTTTTGCAGGATTAGGGCATCCAATAATTATCTTTTTTTCAAAGCACTGCCATGCATCAGAAAACTTTATCCAGTGTAATATGTTCTAAACCGTTTCTTTAAATAACAAGGCTATTTTCTCCTTGCTTTTATTTATTTACTTTTCATGATATTTCTGTGTATGTGAAAGCAGGGTCCTTTGTAACTAGCTTCATTCTCTTTCCTGATAAATCAGCAGATCTCGTAACCACTGTAGTTGCATCCCAGTTGCTTTTTACGCTGATTAGTAGTGAATAAATCAACTGGGAGAAGGCTTATTGTGAAAATGAAAGTTGTCGTTGGTATACAATATTTGTGTGCCATGATAGGTTTTTATACACTTTCTGCTCTAATTCTCTCCTAGTTGTTTTTTTTTTTTTTTATTGCAGCATTTTCCTCTTAGAAGTCTCATGACCTTCAAAACAGCAAAAGGCAGAAAGTTCTTCTCTTCTGTCTATTCACTTAGTTGATTGCATCAATTGTTAAGTCAAAAATAGACCATTGTCCCAGTGCACTATTGATTGTGTTGATGGTAATAAATGGCAGCGGTGTCTTTTTGAATTGCCTAGGCCACGGTTCAGGAAAGTACTCTATTCAGGAGTATGTTTACACATGTACTTAAATTGTATTGACTTCAGTGGACCTTAAGCAGGACCTGTGTTCACTGTGTTTTCCCCATTGCTGCCAATGAACAGGTCCCTGGCCTTAACTATTGGTCTTAAATATTTTCTTGAACTGAGGCCTAATATGTTGAGTGGAAGAAATTTCAGGGAAAAGTTTTCTCTGTCATGGACTGATCCTGAATTTACTTGTTTACATTTGTTGTGGACATTTTCCTCCTCTAAAGTTGCAGTGTGGTTGATCTTATTAGGTCAAAGCTAATATTTGTGCTGGTGCACAGATTCTATACACCACCTAATATTAGTGAATTTAATAAGATGGAGTGTTATGTCTACTATGGGGAGTTTCCCAATATAAGAGAACATTATTTACTTTGCTTTAGCTAGGGTTGCCACCTTCCCTAAAGGGTGCAGGGTCAGATCAGAAAAGGGATATGGAATAGGATATTCCCTCCTTTTTGTAGCATGGCCACATCCTCTTCATTGAGTTGTGACATCATGACGCTCTGCAAGGGGCGAGAACAAACTATGAAGATGGCGGGAGAGCTTCATTGTTCCACCTCTTTCACCTACCACCCCAGCTGATTATTTTTTTCCAGTGCCCTTTGGTAACCTTGAGAAACTAGGTTTTTCCTAGAGTCTGGAGATGGTGCTGAAGGCTAGGGGTGAAAACAGACATGACGCTAACCACCCTTTAACCACCCCTGGTGGTCATTTATGCATGTTTCAGGGCTGCATAGGGCACCAATACAGCCCTGCAACATGCATAAATAACCACCAAGGGTGGTTAGCATCATGTCTGTTTTCACCCTAGGACTGAAATGAGTAGCCCTTTTGTTCTCATGAGATATCTTGTGAGATTTTGGGCCAGGCCCGAGAACTCACCAAGATCTCGGCCCCAATACAAGATTTACGAGAATAAATAAATAAATTTAAATTATTGTGCATGCACAAAATCGTTGCAAGGAACGTTCTACACATGCACAGCCCTTTTCCAAAATAGTGCTGACATTGCCATTTTAAATTTTTGCTGCCTCCTTGGATCCCCTGTAGAGAAGCGGTATGGCAAGAGACCAGTAACTAGAGCAGCCAGGTGAGTACATGATATGGGGAGAGCTGTAAAAGGCCTGTTTTTTGTTATTTTTCAAGTGCAGGGGGAGGGCTGTCTCAAGATTCTCGCGCTTCTTGGCAAGAATCCAGGCAGTTTCTGGCCTCGTACTTATTTGCAATAACAAGCCGAGAACTTTGATTCTCCCCAAGAAAAGCAAGACTCAGCAAATCAAGTTTCAGCCCTACTTGAGACCTCTGGGCCCAAGCTTAAGGTGTGTTAACACCCTAGTTTTAGCTTACCTCGTACACTGGTTGGAATTTCTCCTTGCTTGAAAAGTGCATGGAGACAGAGGTAACTTCATAACTACTCTCAATGACACTGGAAATACAAGAAAGAAAGAAAAGTTGTTTACTTGAAAAAAAAAAATCGAATTACGTGTTGCTTATGTTTTAACTGTGGTTAAACCACCTGACTTTTATGGCTGTTTGAATCATCAGTGAAACATATTTCGGCTAAAGTACGAATTTTATTCTAATGTTTTCTGCGTAGATTGTATATTTTGAATGGTGACACTGTTTTAAGAAAGGAAAATAGTTTCTGTAATGAAACAGAAATATGATTAAATTAATCTCGAATGCATTACCTGTGAGCCTCTGATTTCTTCTTCTGGAATTACTTGGCATTTTATCAGTGTCGCAGTAAGTTTCTGCCACCGATCTATGAATTGGAGAAGAAATTAGCATTATCTACCAGAGTCAGAATGGAAGCTAGTTTCTCTTGTTTATGTCATCTATTCTGGAATGTAAAGAAGTGGTAATTTCTAGAGAATAAATAGTATTTTCCTTTAAATCGTGTTCCGTAGTGTCTCTAGGAAAAAATGCAATAAACAGTTTTTTTAATGTAACTACTGGTAATATGCACACATTCCCACCATGCTCATTACTACTAATTCTTGTAATTCTGTGCTATAATGCCCCCTCAGTCCTCACACACATGACAGGTTGAAGTCATGTGAAGACAGGTTAAGGGGGGAAGTCAACTGGGCTGGTTTTACTAGTGGTCTCCCTGAATAGGACTTCTTGCCCCTTCCGGCTGTTTAGAGCAGGTTTTGATATGGGGCTGTATAAAAGATCCTATTTACTGGGAAGGAGAAATGAAACGCTACCTCTCCCAACAAAGGATGAGTGTGGTAATCAAACTCTCTTCTGCAACAGTGTTTCCTCACCATTTGTTGAAATTCTGAGACACAAGACCCAGGACTGTCCAACCTAAAGGATACATCATTTTCTTTTATGAATAGAGGTCAAGCCAAAATTGCATTCAGATATTCACCAATGCTGATGTTGCAGGTGGGTAAATGTATTCAGCTCTTCCTTTTGAAATGAGATAAGTAGAAAAGGGAACATGAGATTGTATCATAGGATTATGGAGCATCACAGTTCTTTTTTGATAGTCTCTTGTGATGACAATGTGACAAGGAAGACATGGCACAAAAGAAGCCATATATAGGTATATAATTATATAAAAATAAAATTATATAAAATTATATAATTTTATTTTTATAGTGCCCCCCTGCCTACATGGCAGTCAGAGTGCTTCACAATTTACATAAAAGTGCACACAGAATAAACACTTTAAAGCAGTTTAAAACAATTAATTTAAAAAAGTATTAAAAATGATAAAATAGGGGAAGGAAAAAGGGAGGAACCACTAAGGGAACCAGCAGTGGATCTTAAAAGCACCTAGAAAATACATATGTTTTCGGGTGCTTTTTTAAAGGTAAGGAGGAAGGAACTGAGATGAATATCCGGAGGAAGTGAGTTCCACACCGAGGGTCGCTCCCTCTGGATGTTCGTCTCAGTTCCTTCCTCCTTAACTAAGCTGCAAAGAACAAACTATGCCAGGGAACCTGGATTCTAGCCCTGTTGATACTGAATCCTGGCATAGTCATAACGTCTGGCTGAAGTAACCTTTCTAGGCTTTTGTTCAGTCTGAGAGCAAATATTTCCCAACCTTGTCTGCCTTTGGAGTCCGAATATATTCTCTTCAGAATTTTCATGTACAGGTCAGAAAATACTGAAGTCCAGAGCTTTTTGCTTAGTTAGCCCACCACTTATTTTAACAACCGGCCATCTTGATTAACAATCATCATTTTAGACAAAGTTTTACGTGTGCAAAGTGCCTCACAAACTATTATTTTATAAATCCTCTCAGCATTCATGTGTGGGGGCGGGGGTAGCCTTTTTTATAGACAGCAAACTGAGACCACAATCGTACAGCATTAAAGTCAATGACTCGGCCTCCATTGATTTTAATGGGTAGATGATTGCACCATGAGCCGAGAGTGATTTTCCCAGTGACTTCATGTCCAAGCTAAGATTGAACCTGAGTTTTCCAGCCCTAAGTCCTGTGTTCTGTCTTAGTCTAGACTTCGGATGCAAACTTTCATTCATTGAAGTCAATTGAAAATTCCTATTGCCAGAGACTGCAACCTTAGACTCTAGTATGGCTGTGGAACAGGAATTGTGGAATTTAGGGATGTGCAAAGAAAGTTTTTCCGTTTTCTTTATTCCTTTCTTTTTCATTATTAAACTGTCATTTGTTTTCCTTTATATTTTCCTTACTGAATTATACAATTTGTATAATCCTTACTGAATTATATGATTTCCTTACTGTATTATACAATTTGTATTCTGAATTATACAATTACAAGAAAACAAAAGGCACATCCCTAGTGGAGTTCTTTGTACAGCAGTTTTAGAGTTCTTTCTAAACAACTTTATTCACTGCATATCCAACAGGTCTATCAATGTTAGCCATGTTGGTTGGAAGATGAGGCCTGTGCCAGAAACGGATTAAATAGCACAAGGGTAGATCACTCCGTATATGCTCCCTTTATGTACACTCACTCAGAAGTCACCTGTGCTGACCAGTGTTGGAGACAGAATGCTGGCTGGGCCAGATGGTTGATGGGTCTGAGGCTGCCAATTTGGCAGTTGCATGTTCTTATCAGAAGAGGATCTTGGTGATCTGTTGTGTCAATGAAGATTAGGGGGCATGCATTTTTATTGTTGTTCTGGTATTAATAACTGAATTTCATTTTTATTAATACCAGGAAAAATGTACTATCAAAATGTAGGATAAAAATGAAAATTTTGGAATTAAAAAATTATTTTGGGACATAAATATCAGGCTGTAATTTATTTGTTTCCCATCCTATTTGCAATGTGGAGGGGGTGTGCCCCTTACCGAGGGAATCATCTCTGCCACATTTCAGAAAGATTGAATTACGGGTCCCAATTTTATAAGCACCATGGTTTGTGATTCATTTCTGGCTGTAATTTCTATTCTACTCTTCCAATGTGGATGAAATGTGGACTGATTATACCTCTCAAAAAGGTATCTTTTTTGTTGTTGCCAGGTTTCATAAATATTGGATCATGGGTGCCAATTGTATAAGCAATCTACATTTCATGGTTTTGTGCACACACTTCCTGTGGTAATGTCTTTGTTTTCTATCCAATATGAATGAAATTTGGACTCACTGTACCCTTACCCAAGGGATAATCTCTGCCGAATTTCAGAAAGATTGGATAAAAGGCCCCAATTTTATAAGCAATTGAACTTTTGTGAATACAACTCCTGAAATTTTGGGGACAAAACCAATAAATTTCACAAATGCATATATGCAGGCTGGCCAACTGGCATCCCAAACACACCCTGCAGCACTGTGACAGAGGGCATAAGAGAACCTCTTATTGGCTCTTTCCTAAGCAGATGCTTCCGACTTCCCATTAACAAGCAGGAATTGAGATGGGCACAGAACAGAATGAGGATACATGATTGACATTTCTGCTTCCAACTTGCCAGTACCGAGTCACTGCAATCAGGGAGGCTTGTGGTGGACATTGGGAAGCAAATATAAGCTTCTGCCAAGCTGCACATCTCCCACAATGACTAGATCTTGTGTGACTCGTAGGCTGGCTCAGTGCTCTTTGTGTGTGACTGTGCACTGAGGTCTCCAGCCTCACTGCAAGTACTCATAAAAGCAGAACTCTTTAACCAATCATTTTGGAGTTTGGCAAGTCTGATCCCTTTGGTGAGGGGCACAACCTGTCCAAACTGCATCCAAATTGGATGGAAATCTGTTACAGCTGGAAATGTGTATGCAAACCATGAAATGATTAAATTGCTTATAAAATCAGGGCTCTTTAGCCAATCGTTCTGAAATTTGGCACTGATGATCCCTTCAATGGGGGGCACAATAAGCCCAAATCCCATCCAAATTGGATGGAATACAAAGAAGTTAGAGCTAGAAATGTGTACATAACCCATGAAAATTAATTGCTTATAAAATCAGAACCCTTTATATTTTCAGACAGCGCTAAACAGGGGACTGCTGAAGCCCCGATTTTGAGAAAACCACTTAAGAAATTTGGTCAGTTTATCCCCTTAGTTAGGGGTAAAAAACTTTCAAAACCCATGCACATCAGATGAAAAACGAAGAAGTTACAGCCAGAAATACATTTCCCATTGAAACCAATGAAAAACAAAAATAAAACTTAATTACAAAAATGAAAATTCCAAATAACAAAAAACAGAAAAATAAAAATGTTAATAGCAAAAATGAAAACAAAAAATGAAGTGGGTCCCTGGTCCACACCCCTAATGAAGATTAAAACATAAGTGCCATGCTGAATGAGACCCAATGGTCCATCAAGCCCAGCGTCCTGTCCTCTGACAGTGGTCTATTTTATTTTATTTATTTATATAAAATTTATATCCCGCTCCTCCTGCCCACAGGGAAGCCTGGGGCAGCGAGCAACAATATAAATAATTAAACAAATACAAATACAGGGGGGAAAAGACCACCACCACCCTATCCCTCCCCTTCTCCAAAAGCCTGGTGGAACAGCCAGGTCTTACATAAACACCGAAATAGCAGGAGATTGGGAGCCAACCAAGTCTCCTCCAGGAGTGAATGCCACAGCACAGGGGCAGCCACCGAAAAAGATCTAACATCAGTGGTCACCCACCTCGCCCGTGGAACCTCCAAAAAGGCGCTCACAGACGATCTCAAGGGTCACATGGACACATGGGGAGTGAGACTGTCCCGCAGATAGTTAGGGCCCAGGCCGTGAAGGACTTTAAAGGTTAAAACCAGCACTTTGAACCTGGCCTGGTGCTTTAAAGGCAGCCAGTGCAGAGCCCGGAGCACTGGTGTCATGTGCTCCCTGAGACCCGCCCCCGTAAGGAGACAGGCCGCAGCATTCTGCACCAGCTACAGCCTCCAGACCAGCTTCTCGGGCAGCCCCACGTAGTGCGCGTTGCAGTAATCCAGCCTCGAGGTGATGACGGCATGGATGATGGTGACTAGGTCGGAGTCTGAGAGATACGGCCAAAGCCACCAGACAAGATGTAACTGCCAAAACGCACTCCCCACCACAGCCACAACCTGAGACTCCAGGCTGAGCCGTGAATCGAGGAGCACACCCAGACTCCGCGCTTGAGAGACCATGGGAGGGCAAACCCTCCCAACAAGAGGAGATTCAACCACCTCCAGGTCTCCCAAGCCCTCGACCACCAACATCATCTCCGTCTTAGCAGGATTTAATTGCAGATGGTTCAACCTCATCCAAGCCCCCACCGCTGACAGGCACTGGGAAAATAAGGAGACTGCATGGCCTGGATTGATGGAAAAAGAGAGGTAGAGCTGAGTGCCATCGGCATACTGATGACACTGCATGCCCTGAAACCCTCTCACGATCTCCACTAATGGCTGCATACAGATTTTAAACAAGAGGGGAAAGAATGGCACCCTGCGGGACTCCACACGTGAGGTCCTGGGGGAACACGTACACTTCCCCAAGATCACCCGGTGTGTTCTCCCAGCCAGGAATGAACGAAACCAGTCCAAGACCGTTCCACCGATCCCAGCACGGTCCCACAGACGAGTCACCAACACCTCGTGATCGACTATGTTGAATGCAGCCGAAAGGTCTAGCAGGACCAGTAAGGTCTGACGACCCTGGTCCAACAGCAGACGGAGATCATCAACCAAGGCCACCAATGCAGTCTCCGTACCATACCCAGGCCGAAACCCAGACTGAGAGGGATCAAGGAAACCTGTGGGGTCCAGATGTTTTTGGAGCTGCCATGCCACAGCCCATTCAATAACCTTCCCTAAAAAGGAAAGGTTATAGACCGGCTGATAACTGGCAGGAGCATCAGCATCAAGAGATGGTTTCTTGAGCAGGGAGCCTAACCGCAGCCTCAGTCAGGCACCCTCCTCTCCCAAATGGAGGCACTAACTACTAGTGGTGGGACCCCGGGCCCATTACCGGTTACCGGATTTACCGGTTACCGGTTCCCCGAAAACCGGATTCCCGGTTTAAATCCGGTATACCGGTACCGGATTTATTTCATTGGTTTCAATGGGGCGCTGTGTCCCCATTGAAACCAATGAAATAAATT
>QEPC01006813.1:34520-45140 GCA_003113815.1 Sphenodon punctatus
GCAGGAGTGCGTAGGGAGATTAGGTCCGAGACGTAAGGGGGAGCCTGGTCGTGGAGCGATTTGAACGTGAAAACCAGGAGTTTGAACAGGATACGTTCAGGAAGGGGGAGCCAGTGAAGGGAGGAGGAGGAGAGGCTGCACATGGTCGAAGCGACGGGCAGAGTGAATGACCTTGGCAGCGGAGTTTTGGATTGCGATAAGGGGGGACAGGTGAGAGTGAGGGAGGCCAGCAAGAGAGGGGGTAGGGGTCGAAACAGGCAGGAAGAGGCAAGGAGGAGGCCTACACCACCACCTCTGCCTTTTGGAGCGGGGCTGGTGGGAGAAGGAGAGACCTCTGTTGGAGAGGGTGGCAGGGGTGACAGAGTAAGTGGGGGAGATCCAGGTTTCAGTAAAGGCGAGAAGGTGAAGGGAGCGACAGAAGAAAAGATCATGGATATAGGGGACTTTGTTAGCAGAGGAGCAATACTTCCAGAGGGAGGAGGAGAATGGGAGTTGATCAGGGGGAGAGACAGGGAATGGGGATAAGATTAGGGGAACGGGGGCAATGGGATCGGTGGGAGATAGACACTGGGGCAGAGGAGCAGGGGTCAAGAAGTGGGTGGGAGGAGGAGGAGGTGTGGGAACAGTGGAGATAAATGGTAGGCTTAGTGGGAGGCAGAAGGAAAGGGGAAAGAAGTAGGGGGAGAAACAGGTGAGAGGGAAGGGGTGGGCGGGGAGGAGGGGAGAGCGGGGGTGAAAGAGAAAGCCAGGCATCATGGTGGGTCGGTTACAGAGGGGGGGAGGGATGGGGCTTGCGGTTGTGATGATCGCCGCCAACAGCTCTTTGGCCACCACCGTCTGGGCAGCCCCTTGCTTAAGGCCCTGTACCTGTGAGGGTGGGGACAAGCAATCACCCAGGTGCCGCTGATTGGCAGTTGGTGCAGCTCTATCCCTCTGCGCTAGAGGGAACAGGGAACTCTTTAACCCTGACTTCGATGGAGCCACATGCACACTTTTCTCCAGCTCCCTGGTGGGGTGGACAGTGTCATTTCCAGCTATTCTGAAATCAGGGCAAGTGCATTTACCACTTGTAAATGTGGGAAATGTTTTCTCTTTGGGATGGCCATTTTTAAAATGAGTACAAGCTCTGAGGTCCACATAAATGTGTGTTTGTGTGTTTGATTTTCTTGTAATCTTCCCTTAACCTACTTCTTGTGGTATGAGTGGGATGTAAATCTAAATAAATAAAATTAAATAAAATATTGGATCCTAAACCCAGTATTAGTGTTGCAGTGCTGGGGGTGGGCAGGAGGGACCATTTGAGTGAGGTGTGGGCAGCAGAAAACACTCCCATCTCTATTTATTTCTATGGTGGTAATATCCTGAGGAGATGGTCTCATGATGGAAAGTAGGCCCATACCCATAATTAGGACTATATATACTTTTAGGCACCGGATCCACAATTTGAGGGTTGTAGAAGGGGTAAGAATCAATGGGAATTTTTACACACACCTTAAAGTGCTGGTCTTTCAATCTTCTGGGCTTACAAGTCCACAAGTAATTCCGGAAGCATTCTTCACACACACACTGCCCTGAGGCTGTTCCTGGATACATTCTTCACACAAACACCACCCTGAGGCTGTTGCTGGACGCATTCTTCACACAACCACTGCCCTGATTCAGAAGTTGCCCGAGCCGTAGATATGAGCGGCTGCCATGGAAACCAAGTGACCACAGCTGCCTGGAGCAAAGCAGTTTACCAGGAGAACCTTTTACACACAAAATTCTGGGAGAAGTTCTATGCAGAAGTTCAAAGAGTCAGATGTTTAAGATCTAGGTGAGTGATTTAGGTCCTTTTTACACACAGACTCTAACACCCATAAAATGTCTGTGTAAATGCCACTTTCAGTGAGTGTTGGTGAGTGTTTGCTTCCGGCCAACACCCATTTCCACCCACGGAGCAACGGACGCCACTGTCCGTTTACACAGACACCCCCACCCATCTCCACCCAGGGAAATGCTCCCCACCCACCGGCCAACACCCATCTCCACCCAGAGGAACTGGGTGGAGGCATCATGTGTGCACAGGGCCCATGGTGATTGGCTGCAGTGGTGCCCTGAAACATGTATAATAAAATGTAACATCCATTTTATGGGTGTTAAAGTGTCTGTGTAAAAAGGGCCTTGGATACACAGAAAGTTCAGGATGTAACAGCAAACGTGCATGGGAAATGTGTGTGAAAAAAACACCCAACGTTCTGAATGTACAGATTAAAACCACATCAAACAATTTTTGTTTTGTTTTTTAATTAATATGAGGGTGTCTACAACTTTTTTTGTTTTTGTTTTATTGTTTGTTTTCCCAAAACCTAAATTTGGACTTCAGTTGCTTGTGTTAAATGTCTCTGCAAAATCAATTGAACCATAAAGAAAATCTCATCTTCCAAGGGATTTCAAGTGCATGCGTTCTGTTGTATCTGGGCAGCATCTGGGTGACACAGAATTAAATATGTCTAAACTTCTCAGAGTAACCCATGGACTTCTTATTCTTCTCTATAATGCCGTTTCAAAAATTTCCTTAAGAGGGAGAAAGTGAATAGGTCAGTTCCTTTCCTTTGAAAGATTAGCATTGTTACTGTCTGCTTAGTTATCACTATGCACAAAGTTTCCTCAACTTCCCTTAAGCATGGTTTCAGTTAGTTTGCATGTTATACAGAACCAGAGCAGGCAAGTATAGATTGCGTGACCACACAGGGAACCATGTGTTTCTGAGGCCCAATACATGGGGCTCCTGAATGAACTTGAAATGACAACTTTAGTGTGACTAGCACTGGCAAAAAATACAGGACCAAAAAGCCTCAAAATCAGGGATCCCTGGACTGTGGCAGGCATTTAGCAATTCAAGAGGAAGGCCCCTGAGAAGGGCAGTCATAGATAAACTAGAACTATATAGTTAATGTGTAACATATGGGGCTGCAACAGAGGGAGTCCCAACCTCTGAAGGCAATGTTATGTTAAACTATAAACTGAACATTAAAAATTAATTAGAATTACATTTACCTTTTTTTAATTGGAGAATCACTATGGATACAGCCACATGAGATACTTTAACCCAATTTGGGCACTATTTCCACTGGGCTTGCATGTCCGGTGGGCACCAGATTTTCAGTCCACTGTGGGGCAGGGTGGGCAGCTGGCTGCTATATGCTCTGTCCTCCCAAAAAGGCCATGGATGCAGCATCTGGAAGTGTTACCCAAAGTGAGGTCAGGCTGTCCAAATTGGGTTACTTAGCTGCCACTCATGGACTAGATCCCTGTGCTGCCTCACCCCATGGTGAGGCCCCCCAGCACTGGTAAGCGGCAGGTGCAGTTGCCATACCCACCTCCACATCATGGCCAGGGGTGAGGTGGTAGGTGGGCCACATGCCTATGCAACCTTGGCCCGCCCTGGGCCATAGCAGGATGTCTAACAGTGGCACACGCATCTGGTTTCTCCATGGGTGTGTGTGTGTGTGTGCCTGCTCTCCTTGCTGGCCCCAAAGTGTAGCAGCTGCAAAGTGTAGCAGCTGCAGTTGCCCACACTGGGGCAGATGAGGGATCGGTCCTGCCTGGCTTGGGTAGATGTACCAAAAGGACCTTTTGAAATTAGTGGGATTTATCCCGCAGTTTAAAGCTGCTGTGCTGGGAAACCCCCTTGTGTGTGGGGGGAGGGGGTTCACGGTCTCATCTGAGCCATCTCAAAAGACTTGGGAGTCGCACGGCACCGCTGTTTCTAATGGCGCCTGGGCAACTTCCAGTTTACAGAGGTGCATCTAAAGCCCCCCGCCCCATGGGGCTTTCCAAGCGCCGCAGCGTTAAACTGCAGGAGAAATCCCGCTCGTTTCAAAAGGCCCTAATTGTTTGTCAAACATTCCTCTGTGTGTTTGTGTATTAGGGCTACACTTCCCTTTGGATAGCCTCTATGGATCCATTACGGTTGTGACAACTGTAAAGAGAAAGGAAGGTCAAAATATTTTTTCCCCAGTGCTTCCCAGCTTTGGTCCTTAGTAACACTTTTACAATCTTATCTCAGCCTAGAGATCTCTGGATCTCAAAAAAGGTTGTTTACATTAACCAGGTTCTAATGTGGGATGGGAGCTTGTACGTCACCTTATCTGACACATGATAGCAACTGAGTAGAAACCCCTTCTTTTCAATGGTAAAGGATAGGTATCTGTGATGATATTTTTCTTAGGTGCCTAAGAAATGACAGTGGCAGATCCATGATCTATCTTGCCTATGATTTCATCTCTGATGGTGGCTGCTTATAAGTTTACTTAGACCTCAAAGGTGTCTTATTTCACGTATGCTATTTTTCTGTGTACAGCCGCTGTTGGCCAATCAGCAGAAGTAGACAGAACAGCAATTTTGGCAAATATGCCGTTTCTCCTAGATCTGTGGTTAGAATGATCCCTGTATAAAGTGTGCACGGTAGTTGTGCTGGGTCTTGCCCTGAGTGGCAATTAGACGGCTAACCCAACATCCCGCAGCTACTCACTTTTATACAGTTGGCTCATCAAGCACTCCTCTAACATAGACTTAGTCTAAACACAGGCCGGCTACTGCGCTCCTCAGGCCGACTACTGTGTGCCTCAATGGCTTTAGACCTCAGTCTTTACTTCTGTGCAATGGGCTCAATACCCCCCTTCCCATGCATTCTTCCACCACTGTAGTGAATTGGAACAGTTCTCTATCTTTCCTTCCAGGGGCAGGACTTAGACCCCTGGTAGGCAGTTCCCAATTCTGGGATCTTTGCAGAAGCAGAATAAAACAGACCACAAGCCCCTTAAATAGACATATGTTTATTACTATATCATATAGAAAGAACTGGGAATAAAGCACCAATACACTTGCATATAGCAATAGCCTTCACCTATTCTAACAGCAAGTGCACACACACAGTTACATATATATGTGTTCTTACGCGTCAGAGGTCTCAGGTCTGGTCTCGAGAGGAGAGGCAGGGCGGGGGCCCGATCGAGGTCTATCTAGGAACCTAGCTGCTGGAGTCTTGGCTTTTCACAGTCTTTGAGAGCGTTGGAAAAGGTCAAGCACCGATCAACCGGCAGCTACCTAAGTAGCTGATCAGAGAGTACCGTGCAGGATACCGATCCTGTCTAGGGCTGGCCTTTTTATCCAGTGACTGCCTTATGATTACCCAGAGTACTGGGTTGTCAGTGCTAAGCGTGGAAGGTTCTCCCATTGGCTATTCAGATTTGGGGTACTTTCTGCTTAGTCACTGTTATTATGGACTGTTCTGACCCATTGGAGCCTGCCTACCCCTCCCTTCAGATTGGAGGCCTGATCTTTGGCCATGGGTTGCCCATACCCCTTTCTCTGAGGCGTCTTGATGTCTGACCAGACCATCTTGTCTCATTGCATTATCCTTGCAGCCTTCTCTCTTGTTTATTATTTACTTTAATATACATCCATGTTCTGGGAACGGACAGTTCTTGCTAGTTCTGTTCTTGCTAGCCCTCTAAGAATGCATACTTCTCCTCCTGCCAGCCTGTTTCTCATAATATGCATTTTCAATATTCCCTAAAACTAAAATTGCTATAAAGCATAAGCATACAATATCTTTTCTTTACATATGCAAACAATATTCTCTTGGTTCTATAATGCAGCCATACTGCTTCAATCAGCCTCTCAATTCACTACAATTCCAGTTGATTCAGGGGTGATGCTAAATAGGACTAAAGCGGCAACACCTTTTTCCGCTTCGCTATTTAATTTCACCATTTTGGAATTGCCCGTGACTTTCTGCAGCTTTTCCACGGAATTATGCTAATTCCACCGGCATTCCCCTAGTTTGGAAACTGTTGGAACAATCTCGGAAACTGTCGGAACAAACATTATTCTGCCACTTTTCAGTGCCGGCGAAAATTGCAAAAGATTGAAACTGTCAGAACAAACATTGACTCTCTACTTCGCAGCCAGTGGAATGAAAGTAACAGAATGGCAGAAGTAGCAGAATTAAAGTAGTGGAATGGACCGCACCGTGTCACTCATTGTGGAATAGTTTTTCCATCAGAAAAAGCTACTGCAGCAGCTTGCTGTTTCAGCCCTAATGCTAAATCCCCCATCCTCCTCAAATAGGCAGATGCTGAATAATTTGTTTAGGTAAAATTCTCATCCAAATCATGGCTAATTAGAAATTGGCTATAGTCCTGAAAATGAGGTCTTATAATCCTTTCCAAAACTGGGTAATATTAAACTGGAACAGCTCTGAATATTTCTGACTCAAAGGATTAAAAAGGCCTGTGGATCATTAACTCAGGTCTATGATTCTAGATTTATCAGCCTCCAAGCAGACAGTTTGGATTCTTGGCTACGCACATGATAACGTTGTGAGATAGCCCACAGTTCTCTACCTAGCAAGGAATCGATCAAATCCTGGAGGAACCACCCTGCCCAAACATTGAGATAATACCTGATAGACAGCATTTTGCTCTAACCCTAATTGGTAAAAAAAAATTATATATATATATATATATATATATATATAGTGGTCTCTGGCCAATGTAACGACGTCTGGCTTGATCAAAGCTTCAGAATACAGCTGCATCAGGTACTAAAATTAGTATCTGTGGGTAATGCCCACATTTTTGGCCACCTCACTGGGGACCTGGCGGGCTACCCAAGGACCAGTTGGGTGCCTGAAAATGTGAGCATTACGCAGAGAAACTGACAAATCCCAGCCAGGAGTGCATCAGAGCATGACTCGCTTTGGTACATGAGTCAATGGCACATTTGTTAGTGCCCCACCAGCTGTTTTCCCTGGATTGCTCCCAGGTGTGTCAGCAGTGATCCCGGGCTGTAGTCATGGATTAAATCCAAGGATGCCTTCTGCACAACTTGCCCAAAGCAGGCCACAGCAGCCTATAATGTTTGTTATGGCCTGCTGTGATCCAGTGCAGATCAAGTCTGCCTTGGCCAGCCTCCATGGCTGCCCGTCATGGCAAGGCTAGGGCACTGGGCACAGCCTGGGGGTGGGGTGAGCTGGCCGCACATTTGTGCTGTTCTCCACCCTCCCTGGCATCACAGCTGCCAGCATGTTAATTGACTTGCTGGACGTTGTCGGGACCATGTTGCCGGCTGGTTGGTTCCCCAACCAGTTCAGGTTGTAACAGCGGCACTCTGCCCTGTGTCTCTGTTCTTTGAAAATTATGGCCAAAAGTGGTGCTCTAAGAGTTCTTCTTCACACCATGGATAGACATAAAGAATTCCTGTTCTGAGTTTACTTACTTAATTCAATTTGGCTGTATCATGGTGAGCTGAATTCTTCACATGGAAAGCCATTGATTGTGAACATCCATAGAACAATATGATAGAAGCTTTGCCTCTTGAATTAAAATCAGGCTCCACACAACCCTAAACCATGGGAATCAATGTTTGCTTGATTTGAACGAAGCTTTTAAAGATTAAGGACATACTTTTGAAGCATCATCCAGATAGAAATGTGAGAGGACTGAAGTAACCCCTCGAGAGGAAATTGTCAGCATTTGGCAGGTATTTTTCTTTTGTAATTCTAAATGGTTGAGGAATATGGTTTTGTTGCAAAAGTACAGTACTTTCTTTTCCCTAGTCTCAGCCCCTCTTCAGGAGAATGCATTAACCCAGGAAATTAAAAAGAAAGCAGCTTCCTAAAAGTGTAACAAAACCTACAATATAAGGAATCTGAAACCATTTCTATTTCTCTCTTTCTTTTTTTGGACAAAAATGTCTTCTACCTGTCCTGCCAATCTGGAACTCTTGAAATGGTCTGCAATCACCCATAAGACAGATGGTTGGTGTATTCTGCCTGTTTACATACGCATGGGACACATCCTTGGTCTGGAAATAGCCACTTCTTATGGTTTACCCAACACATTCTTGACTATTGACACTGGCAAAAGGCTCCTTAGTCCATTCACTTGCGAAAGATGGCAGCTCTGTGCCCAGTGAAGAACAGATTTCATATTACATGTTTTTATTTGCAATTCATGGCTGAAAATGCTTTATTCTAATGTGTGTCAATGTGTCCTGTGTTGTTGTTTTTTAATTAATGTTGAAGTTGAACATATTCTCAAACAATAGTGCATTTATAACATATATTTACAAGTCAAGTGTGAAAACTCCTTTATGTTTCTTGAAGTTAGCGGTACTGCCAGAATGTTTACCAGGAGGGACAGGGGGAGGAGCTATGTCTGAAAGAGGCATGAAGAAGAGGTTTTGATGTAGTCCCATCCCTTGTGGAGCACCATGATATCACCATGTTCCAAAGGGAGCATGTTCACCTCAGAAAAACGTGAGACTAATTCCTTTGCCCTGCTTCTTTCTGGAAAGGCTACTCCCCTTACAGAGCATCAGGACATCATGGCACTCTGAAGGGGCAGTCCACACATGTCAGGGGAGGAGGGATGCACCTTTTTTCCCCTATCCCAATCTGAAGCTCATCTGAAAGTCAGAATTTGGCTCACTGAGATTCATCTTGCAAATAGTTTGTTTCGATATACTCCCACCAGAGAGAGAGAGAATAGTGTGTTATGAATAGGGCTGATGTGGCAGCAGGTGTTACCACGCCGCGATTCCATTCTGCCATTTTGGAATTGCCCGCGCCACACCGCGGCTTTTCTGCTGATGCTAATTCTGCCGGCATTCTGCAAATTCAGAAACTATCAGAAAAAATTGTAGAATTGTCGGAAACTGTCAGAAAACCTCTGTTCCACTATTTTGTGGCGCTGGTGGAATGGCGGAAGTAGTGGAAAATATCATGTTTCCGCTATTTGGCGAAGCCTGTGGAAGTACCGGAATGAAATTAGCGGAACTGCGGATGTAGCGGAATGAAACTAGTGGAATGAAAGTCTCTGCCATGCCATACCACTAATTGCGGAAACGCTGTTTCCGGCGGAAATAGCTATCACTGTGACATTCCGCTACAGCCCTAGTTATGAAGACTATGTTACAGGTAAAATGTGAATTGTAGAAAATGTATACAACATCCATACACCCTAGCACACTGGAAAATTTAACCTAGACACTAGAACAGTTAACCTAGACATTCAGAATAATCCCTAGGAATTTTATACAGTGGAAAAGGATGTTACAGATGAATGCAGAAAATGTACACAGCTCCATACTTTATATAGACTAGAATGCCTGTTTGTTTGTACTTTGGCACTGGACACTGTGAGAGGGTGACTGATTGCCCACTGAGAGTTATGCAGTATCAAGGCCCAAAGACAAGTCTCTCAGGTAGTGAGCTTTTATTTCTCAGCTCCACTACAGTTGAAGTCCACACAATATCCCACTCTCAGTGACTTTCCATATTTATGACTGCTTTTAGACGTGCACACAATATCGAGGTATTTAGGCTGAAGCACTAAGGAATGCATGAGCAGCGAATCATTCGCATTTAGGCAACCCCTATTTGCCTGTCTACTGCTCTCACCATTCCTATTCCCTTAATGTTCAAATCCTTGTAGCCAAACCCTCTGCCTTTACCTTCCTTTAGGAGAGCTCTCTCACACAGGTCCTGCTTCCCCATCTGTCTTTCAGTCCTGATGGCTCCTCCTCTCCTTCAGAAGTCTCTTCCCTCTGTTGTGTCTCATAGCCTGAGATATTCTCAGATTTCTCTTCTCTGGCTGTCCTGTGCCACACCCCAATACAGCTGCTCTTCAATTAAGTGTAATTCTCCCTCTAGTCCAACATCTGCAGACAACCCATGGAAATCTACTGAGAATAAAAAGGCACCTACAACTTCAAATCTACATGGGGTGTGCATGTCATTTTCATTATTACAATAAGAAAAAATGACTAAAAATAATAACAAAAATAGAAACAAAAATGACATGTGTTTTTAAATAAATGGAAAACACTGGAAAATGTCTTTTTGACTATAATATTTTTGTTTATTATTCTATTGTGATGAAATTTGGGATGTCTGTATCCCCAATGGAGGACATTATGTGTACCAACCTGTGAAACGATTTGATAAAGGGAACAGATTTTAGAAGCAATTGGAAGTTGTGATTTTAAGAAAAGCTCCAAACACATTCATGGTTACACCTTCTTTATCTTCCATCCAATTTTCATGAATCCTGTTAATATCATGTCCCTTCACAAACTTAACATTCCTCCCAGTTGTCAGAAAGATTGGACAAAGGGTCCAGATGGTATAAGACATTAACTTGAAAATACGTTTCCAGCTGTAACATTTTTATATTCCATCCTGTTTACAAGATATTTGGCAGTAATGTATCACATACCCTCCCAATCATCTCTGCCAAACTACAAGACAATTTGATAAAGGGACCCAAATTTATAAGCAATTGAGGTTGTCCCCTTGAAGACCATTATTCAGATAAATAGCAGCACATGCAGTGCTAGTCAGAGGCAGGCACCTGACATGGCAGGGGGAGAGAGGCTTTAGGAGGGAGGATGTGGAGCAACTCTGTCTGACTTTTTATCCTGCTGAGCCACTATTCCTATACCTACGATCGGTTTACCCTTATCCTTACAACATGGACCTGCCTGCTGTCATTCTCATCGTAACCAAGTCAAGTACGTGCACTTGAGACCTCGCATCTTCATGAATGTTAGACCCCTTGTCTCTCCCTC
>QEPC01006813.1:46271-58519 GCA_003113815.1 Sphenodon punctatus
ATTGTCTTAGACTTCCAGTCAGATGAATTGACTATTGCAGGGATGATGAGGGTTCCTCCTTGCACTCAGATGCAGTCTCCTCTGACTTTGGTTAGGTTAGGTAGGTAGTTCTTAGTATTACTTTAGTTAAGGTAGCAGTAGTTAGATAGGTAGTTATAGTTAGGTACTTGTAGGCAGGTACCTAGGTTGTTTGTTATAGTTGGGTAGGATAACAACCCCCACCCTCATGGACTGGTACCTCATTGTGGTTGTGGGAGCTTATTTCCCTGTGTCCTGTACAGTCTCAAAAAACTCTTCATGGCATCATCAACAGAGGGAAAAACAAAGCCAGTCCCAACTGCACCCCCCCTTCCTCCCCCTCAGTCCAGGTTAGAAGGCCAATCTGCATTAGCCACTCTGGCGCAGCCACGCAATGTACGAATATCATTTGATAGGTCACATGCAGCAGCTAGAGAGCGTCTCGCTCTGGCCAGGGCAGTGGGTGATCCAGGTCTTGGATATGGTACCCTTACCTAGTACGTACTCCTCCTCCCTCTATTAGTCACCATGGGGCACTCAGCGCAGAAGGCAGCCAAGAAAGGATGAACGCAGCTTGCAATGCCAAACTGGTCAGGCCAGGGGCAGTGGGTGATCTGATGAGCGATATGCAGAATGGTGGAAATGTCCACAGAGGCGTCAACATCTGCCAATGAGTTTCTTCTCTTCTGGGTCGTCGACGAGCATGCCTTCAGCTTCTTTCTCAGTCCATTACTTCTGCACCACTAGGTTGATGAAATGCACAAGGCATGGTACTTGAATGAGATGGGACTGCCACACTGCGTTGGAAATGTTATTGGCATTATCCGTGACTATGAAGACAACTTCCAATTTATAAGGCTACAGCCAGTCTTTCAGAATGCCTAAAAGTTCATTCAAAATATTCTGCATGGTGTGACTTTCATCAAAAGGGGACAGGTGAAGAAGGGCCTGTCTCCGTGCCAGGCTGCTCTTTTCTCTGTACAACCAGTCACGGCGAGATATTCACAATGGGCACTGCTGGTCCACAAGTCCATGTTGATATGAACTCTCCCATCCTCCCTTGCCTCAAAGCACCCTTCACTCAACTGTTTTTACGTACAGTTCCGGCATGGGTTTGTTGGTAAATTACACCCTGCTTGGGACTTTCCATTGGGAGAGAAATTTGGCACAAAGTCCTTAAAATCATCTGTCTCCACAAAGGAGAATGGTAGCATGCTGAATCCCATCCACTTGGCAGTTTGAGCAACCAGTTTGCATGTCCTTGGATGCAACACCTTGTAAGGGGTCTTCTTTTCACAAACCTCTGAAAGTGTCATCTGTACTGCTGGAAGAGATGGTGGTGGTGACAATGGTGAGTGTGGGACTGGCCACAACTCCTGCAAAGAAGAGGGTTGGTTTTTTTCCATCGTAGACTGCGTGGATAGCTGCTGCTGCAGTAAACACAGAGGAGACAGGCTACTTCTGGGACTGAAGGACACTGGGGTGTTTCATTTCAAGTGTGAGCTGATTGTTGTGGTACCCAACCTTTCCAAATCTTTCCCACGCTTTAATTTGACCTTGCAATAATTGCAAATAGTGATACATTGATTGCCTTACATCAATTCACAGTGATCCCAGATCCATGAATGTCCACGTGCTGTTTTTTCCCTGTGGTTCTCTTTGGGGTGTCAGGAACAGACAGTGCAGTATTCATCTCCATATCATCACTGGACAGAGCCTGTGGAGTAGGCTGGTTGCAAACAGCAGAGGGTACTGTTGGCCTTCTTGGACCCCTTTTTCAAATCTGCTCAGCATCCCTTCAACCTTGGGCAACCTTGAGGGTGGAGTAGCTTTAGAACCCTTTTTTTTTTGGAGGGGTCCCGGAGGAAGAACTGCTGCAAGGTGCCATGGACCCAGTAGAGCTGGTACCCATCAGAGGAGAATTTGAACAGTGCTTCTTGGCAGGTTCAGGTTGCCATTATTCCTCTGAACCCTCCAAGGAAGGCTTGACAGTGGCATCATTGTCCTCATCAGACTCAAAGATGGATGGGGTGACAATTCCATGTCCAAGACCACAAAGATCCTCATATGCATCATCATCATGGTCTGTGTCGATGGCAGTAACATTCTTCTCCTTTTATTCATCAAGGACTGTGGAGTATGTGGATGGTGGTCTTCCTCTCTTTCCTCTGAGTGGGGCTGTTTGTTGCTTTTCTTTGCAAACATTGCAACGTCTTTCAGAAATACAACCGCCTCCCTCCTACATTCCTGTGAGCTGGATGCACCAGAAAACACCAGCTGCTCATCTGTTGGAGCTTTTTTTTATCCTGGGACATATGCATTTGGCAGCAGGACAGACAGGAGGAGTAGCAGTAACTTTCTTTTTCTTCCCAGCCTTCTGAGGCTGAGCCTTCACCAGCATACTTACAGATATGAGACGAATGACGAATCTAGCAAATAAAGCAAGAGAGGAAAACAATTAGTTACTCCAAGACCCAGAGGGAAAAAAAGAACATTCTCTTCAGTTCAACTTTGGATGCCTGCTCCTCTCCTGCCTTTCATACTTCAGTAGTTCCAGATTATTTGATTAAATAAAAGAAAGGCCTCTTCTGGCATGGTCTGTCTCCACTGGTCTATCTCTCCCTCCTTCACAGTCATTTTTGATGACAAACTCTGGTGCTGCCCCCACCCCATAGGAACACCATGCTTTCTTTCAAACTTCTATCCTACATCCCAAGCAGAATCCAGCAGGGTGCATTGTTGATAGAGATATACAACATCATAATCACAAACATCAATGTGTTAACTGTATGCACGCACACACACACACCTCACTCACCGTCAAGTGAACTTGTCACCTCTGCATTCATCCTGACTCCTGATTACTGGCTAGAGGGATGCTGTTGCTCTTCTGTATCCATGGTCCTTTTGCGAGGGGAGTACAGCAGGCGCTGTGTCAAATGAGGACAAGGACAGCAACAACAACAGGGACACAACAACACACTCCCTGAATACAAAATGAATATTTTTAGATTTTGATTTAGTAAAAAAACAAGGTCAACTAACTGGTTTAGAGAAAAACAAAACATCTTTTTAAAGTCTTTCTTGGAATAACTGGTGGAATAGCTCTTAGAAGAACCATGAACTTTAAAAAACAGCATTGTTCTGAGTGAGCATAATCTAGTTGTTTTCCAGAATGCTTTCACGGAAATCTGCAAAAAATTGATTTTGTCCTGCTCTCAATAAATGGATTCCATCTCTGTTGTAGAGCAAAAGTGAATCTCTGGAAAAACCCCTATGCCAAATTGTATCCATGTCTCGATCACACAGAAAACCATGGATTGACATGTTAACGTTAATTTTCAATGATTCCTAAGCCTGCCAAGTTCCTTCCTTGTGTCTCTATAATGTTTTCTTTTGATCAAATCAGAGAACAGTATCTTGCATTTTGGAAATTTTATGATATTAGACATGTCAGCTTTCATTGCTTCCAACAAAGCAACACCTCTGAATTGACTCACATTATTTCCACCACAGTGGATCATAATTCCAGAGAGAGGTGGAATAGATCATCTTCTCTTAATCTCTTCCAATTTGGGAAGAATCTCTCACCATCTCATTCCTCCTTTCCAAACCAGTAGCTGTTATAAATTTTGTTGTCAGAGAAAAAGTGAAGCCTCTCTTCCCTGACAAACTGCTCCAATTATCTAAAATTGGAATCTCCAGTAATCCAGGCCAGTTTGAGAAATGCAATTCCCTCCCTCACCAGTATGCCCTATGGTCCCCAGTATCCCCCCATGCCCGTACAGCACACAAGCTCAGTCTTCCCTGTGCCAGGGAGCCTACATTATGCCCCATATGAGAGGGGGGTGCACACAATCTCCCCCCCAGCATCCCCCAGGGAGGTGGCATCATGCCCCACTTGGGGGGGCACACAACACCCCCCCACAATTCCCCGCAGGAATCGGGCAGGGAAAACACGAGGGGCAGTCTGCCCCCCCAGTGCACAACTATGATCCCCCCACACCACTGGGATGAGGGCTAGCCTGCAGGAGGTGCACCCGCGGCAGGTGGTGGGGATGAACCATCGCTACCACCACATGCCAACAAGCCCCAGACCGCCGGTGGAAGGAGGGGATGAAAATCCCAATCTGGCACCTCCCACCCCAGCTGCCCAGCGGGAAGAGAGCGGTGGGTGCAGGAGAGAGCGAGGGGGAGGGGAACAACACCGCCACTGTGCACATCGGGAGGAGGGCAAAGATCGCCTCTGCAATAACCCACCCCCCCACTAAGCCCCCAAACCTGCCAGCAGGGGGAGAAGTAGCCAAGGAGGCTCAGAAAATGGCTGCTCCTCCCCCACCCGTAACCCCGAGCCATCGGCAGCAAAGAAGAGAAAAAGGGGGTGTTATTGCCTCTCCCCCTCTCCTCTCTGCCCCACACCTCCCTACCCCTGATCCCTGGCGGAGAAGGAGGAACGTCTCCCCTCAGCCAGCAATAAGCTTGAAGTTTTGGTTGTGTTTTTTTTTTGAGTTTGCGGTGCTCACAGCGCCTGCTGGGGGGAGAGGGGTGCGGAGAACAGCCTGCCAATGGACAATCCCTTACCTGAAGTCACAAGAAGTCTGGAGCACATGGAGTCTGTAACCGCACATCGATCCACGCGGCAAGAGTGGGGCGGCCAGGCAACGTCCCTGCCTATATACCTGGTGCTGGCCCGCCCCCTCCCCAGGTAAGGGAGCTCATTGGCTGGGATGGCACCTGGGCAGGGAGAGTGCCACCCTCCCTGGGCAGGGAGAGTGCCACCCTCCCCACCCCAATACCTGGGTTACAGGGCAGGCCCACAGAAGTGCCCCCCACCACTTAATTGTAGTGTGTAGGGGGGCTTTATTGTGCGGGTTAGCACATGTCAGAATGCACTAATCCCCTTTTAGCATGCAAGAACACCCACACATGACCAGGTCCCCAAATGTAGCCTTTACAAGGACAGGTGTTCCCATGCGCTAAAAGGGGATTAGTGTATTCTGATGAGCACTAATCCTCGCCATTAGTGAGTCACAGTGGCAATTGCAGAAGTTCCCGTCCTTCCCATAAAATATCAGAAAATATCATATGGATTCTTCATAATATGGAGAACCCATTAATATCTAGGTCTACTCATTTCTCCAGCCCTCTCCAAGTAACTAATATCTCTGAATCCTAAAGTGAGGGTTACATTAGTTACCACAAGCTTAAGTACTAGTTGCTAGAAGATCATGCTGATTAGATGAAATCCCACATCTTGAATTATAAGGAAAAAAGTAGGGGACCCTTAATGAAATTATGCACCCTCTGTAGCTTGCCAAAGCCAGTAGCTAAGGGTGGCATCAAAAAAAGGTAGGGGAAGCCAGGGGGCTCCTGGTCCTCTAATTCAGGCAATGTGAAATCCTGGCTCTATCGATGACAACAGCCAGACTCCCATTGTATAGATGTCAGGACGGGGAGGGCGGAAAGGTGGGATGGCCTCTCAGCTGACCTCTAGACAGAAAGAACTCCAGTCCTCTTGATTGAAGGGGTGCAGTTCATCATAGAGCCTGAGAAATTAGCAAAGGTAGAAAAAGCATGGCTGGAGCAGAGCAAAAGGGAAATGGAGAAAGGTCATTGGGATACAGCCCTAAACATTGGGAAGTGATGGGGTAGCCCACAAGGCAGAGAAGTTTTGGAGGGAAGGAGAGATGAGAGATGAGTACAAGGACAAGTGCCAAGAATCGAGGTAGCAGGAGGGGAGCAAACAGGTCAGTAAGACCAAAGCAGAGGGAAGCGTTGGTAGAAGAGAAGATTGCAAGATTGGCAGACACTAGATACAGAGAGTTTTTACACAGACAAACTATCCCAGAATTGTTATCCAGGGATTACACAGTGGTACCTGTTTACATGGACATTTCTGTCCCAGGATAAACCCATTCTGGGATAATTCATTTGAATAGCACATTGCTATTATCCTGAGATTAGAGACTCTGGGATGAATATCAATTCAGAAGTGCTTTTCATCTGTGCTCAGTGCACTGATTTCTGGGATTGAAGAAAATCTGATTTTCTTCATTTTTCAGATTTCCAAGTTGAAGAAAATAGAAACACATTTCTTTGTTCTGCAGGTATTTAAATCTGATGCACCGCAATGCATTGTTGAGGGATGATGGAGGTAATACAATAGTTCATTGAGAGACCCAAAGGTCATTTCAAAAATTCAATAGAAATGATGGAGATAATACAATCACCACACTGTCAGGTGCTCCTAGACACTATACAGGCAGGGGGACAAGGGGGGGGCATAGCTCAAGTGGTAAGAGCATGTGTTTTGCATGTACAAGGTCCCAGGTTCAATCCCCAGAATCTCCATCTCAGGATCCCTGAAGCACACCTGGGGGAGACCTCCACCAGGGGCCCAGAGGGGTCCCAGGCAGTACACCAGGAGGGCCCCCACCAAGAGCTGGATTTGGACCCAAATTTGAAACCCCTGCTGCCATGTCAGGTTGTGATAATACTGGGCTAAAATGGACCATTGGTCTGACCCAGTTAGGCAGTTTAGTTTGGTATGTCAGCTCTTACCATAAACACTCTCCAGGACTAATTCCAGGATAGTTTTGCATCCAGATGTTCCAAAACCCAGAAAAAGAGGTTTTGTAATCACTGGGTTTTTCAGTGATCCCAGGATTACAATCACTGAATACTTCATTTAGACAGACCTCTCATCCCAGGATTAATACTCTAATCCTAGGCTAAGTGTCTGTGTAAAGACACCCACAGAGGCTAGGAGAGGAGACAATAGGGAAGAGAGGGAATTTACAGACACTGAGTACAGAAGGGCACAAGAGCATGCAGAAAAGAAGAAAGGGGATAGGAGGCACTAGATACTAGGGGTGGGACCCCGGGGCAATTACCGGATACCGGATTTACCGATTTCCGGTTCTCAAAGAACCGGATTCTCCGATTAAATCCGGTATCCGGTACCGGTTTTATTTCATTGATTTCAATGGGGCACTGTGTCCCCATTGAAATTAATGGAATACAATTCCAGAATTCCTCCCTCCTCCCCCTCCCAGGCTGTGCGGGTGGAAGGGGGGACACCACCCACCCACCCTGCCCAGCCTGGATTTTTGTTAAAAAAAAGAGCCGCCCCCCCCAGCACCAGCGGCCACGGTGTCCCCGCAGCCACCAGTAAGTATAGACCCGATCCCTGGGGGGGGTGTTTAACACCCCCCCAACCCTCCCAGGGATCACCCCTACTACAAGTGACAGTGCTGCTGTACCTTTGCGGAGCTCCGGGTGCAGCGGCGGCTGGGGAACTGCCGGGTTTCCCCGGAAGGCCTAGAGCGTCTCTGACACCGGCAGCCGCAGCCGGCGCTGAGGCCTCCAGACCGCCCGCCGCCGCTGCACCCGGAGCTCTGCAAAGAAAGGTACAGCAGCACTGTCACTTGTAGTAGGGGTGATCCCTGGGGGGTTGGTGGGGTGTTAAACACCCCCCCCCCAGGGATCGGGTCTATACTTACCGGCAGCTGCGAGGATGCCACGGCCGCTGGTGCTGGGGGGGGCGGCTCTTTTTTTTAACAAAAATCCAGGCTGGGCAGGGTGGGTGGGGGGTGTCCCCCCTTCCACCCGCGCAGCCTTGACTCGGGGAGGTTTTTTTAAAAACTTTTTTGGTGGGACTTACATTGAAGCCATTCATTTAAATGGCTGCAATGTAAAAAAAAATCCGGTACCCGGAATCCGGTAACGGGACCGGATTTACCGGGTTGAACCCGATAATGCCGATATGCCCAGTACCGGCATTATCGGATACCGGATTTACCGGTATGCCCACCCCTACTAGATACCAAAGAACATGAAAGCAGGTAGAGAAGCAATAGGCAGGATTTAACACCAAGCAATGGAATTCAAGAGAGTGGCTTACCATACCAAACCTTGCTCAGGAAAAATAACACAACAAGCAGGATCGAGACCTGCAACTAGCAATAACCAGCCCAAGCTGCTCTTAGCTGATAGTTCTTATAGCCCCAGGAAGGGGCAGGACCAGATGTGTTACATGCAGCTGCAGGGAGATGACATAACCAGCAGGAAAGGGGCATGTCCCAATAACCTCCCACAGAAATATGTTTCCAATATGGCAGGGGGGAAGCATCTTCCCTTCCCAGACCAGGGCTTGCTCTGATGAGGAGCCTAGTTCCCTAATTAACTGTCCAGTCACATGTGCGGCTGTCCCTTGCTGTAGCTGAAGGGAGCGGCGAGGCTGTTCTTCCCTACCTGATTGATTTTTGCTAAGGTGAGTAGGGGAATGGGAACCCCTGGGCAGGTGGGCAGGCTGGGCTTCTAGGAAGGGCTCGGGGGCGGGGGGAGGCACTGACAGCAGAGACTCCTGTGAATGAAATCTGCTACACCTCACATAGTTCTACTGTGGAACAACTTCTATACTGAAATGACTGATATCCAGCTTCAAAACCCTGTAGGGGAATAAAGGAAGTTGTACCAGATTTTTTAAAAAAAATACAGTACATGTGCACATAACAGGAGCCAAATCTGCTGCTGATTCAGCAAAGAGATTTGATCATCACCAGTTTAGGGATAGCTTAGGGATAGCTACTTCATGTCCTTAAAGAGTGATCAAGAGATTCTGAAAAATCCTCTCACTCTTCTCTCTTCCTGGCCACTTTGGGAACAGTAGTAGAAAAATGCCTTTGGCAGTGGTATAATTTGCTAGAAAATCAGTGTGAGTTTTTGTTTTATATTATTTATATATATATATATATATATATACACACACACACACACACACACACAAATTTGGCACACTGTGACATTTGTTGTCAAGACTCTAGGTGTTATAGAGTCCTCAGACAAGAAAGCTGGTCAGATGGGAAACCACTGAACTCATTTTGTGTGACAACAGAAATGAGTGTTTGTGTATTTGTTTAAAATTTCTTCTTTCCTCTTTATATGTTGCTTGTATAAAAGTGTCCATTTGTGTTTTGTGGAGTCTGTCAGGGGAAAGAGCTGTTTTGATAGTGGTGCGTGCGCGTGTGTGTGTGCGTGTGCCCTGAGAGGGCAGAGGATTTTCAGAAGTGCTTAATTTGACAGTGTCATTTCCTATGATAAAAAGGGTTTTATTAAAATGTTGCCTTTCATGGCCTCTCTCTCTCCTGATCTCTCTTTCTTTTCAGTATAAATTCAAGACACAAAGGACTTCTCAAGTGGGACTGGAAGTTGATCTGAAAGGTTGCGTTACACTAAAAGATACGTAGCAACTAACATCTTGTTGACTGGTGCTGCCTTTTCTCTAGTCCTATCCCTCCCCCCTCCCCTTCAGCAAGACCAGCAAAGGGGATTGATTAGGCTTCCAATGCTCCAGCCATCCACATCTCAGTTAGGCTGAACCTGCAAGCTGCGCCTGGATCTAATGCTCTTTTATCCCTTCAAACTGACTTTCAAAAGCTTTGGATCAGGCAAGTCAGGCACAAAGGGGAAATGTGTGATCATTTGAACCTACAGCAGCTCTTATTGTACCAAATCCTGGATGAAATAAAAGAGTTACCTTTTGAACTGTCATTGGGTGAAAACAGACATAACACTAAATCTACTTTAACTCCAGTTTTAACACCGCTTTCACATTTCTTATGCATGTTGCAGGGCTGCACAGGGCACCAATTCAGCCCTGCAACATACATAAGAAATGTTAAAGTGGTGTTAGCCTTATGTCTGTTTTCACCATGTTGATTATCGCCTTCTCTTAGACTCCCTTTTTGTTCCCTGATGGGTACATGATGCATAGGAGTCCAGACTTTCATGGCAACAAATTTTAGAGAAACTTCCCAACACACCTAATGTGGTCACAGCAGTACACGGAGTGTTTTTAAATGAGACGGGGTGAGGGGCTCCATGAGAGGTGCAGGGGGCGGGTATGTGGGCGCTATGTGTGGAGGAGCACTTCAAACGAGCGACCCCACGTACCGCCATGCACTGTCCACCCCGTTCACATGTGGAATACTCTGGTTTTTCCCAGAGTGCCCCGTACGAGGACTGGGTGGGTGGTGAGTGGGTGACGGGAGCACGCACTCCCCCACACCTGTATCCAAATGAAACCTCCCCCATGTGGATGGTGAGTGCCCATGCATGGGGGTGTCTTATTTAAAAACATCCACAGTTTTTACTTAGTCCCGTTCCTTTCCACTTTGGGTAGGATAGTGAAGGGTCAGCATTAGGGATGGGAATTTCAGTTTCGGATAAAACCGAAAGGACCCGAATATGGCAATTTCGGATTAATCTCAAATTTTGGTTCTTTTTCTGTTTCGGTACTATCAGATCTTTTGCATTAATTTTTGTACCAGATTTTTAACATTGCAGTTTGTCCCCCATTGAAAAAACACATTGTTAAAAATCCGGTACAAAAATCAATGCAAAAGATCCGATAGTATCAAAACAGAAAAAGAACCAAAATTCATGAGAACCGAAACCGAAATTTTGCCGAGTCCCATCCCTACTCAGCATGTATAATTGTTGATCAGAAGAAGAGATTTTGGAAAGCCTATGATAGGACGTGAAAACTCCCTTCCCTTGGAGGTTTGTCTGAGCCTGAACCTGCTCATCTCCCAGAGGCAATGTAAGGTCTTTTTGTTTGGCCAGGCTTTTGGCGAGTGGTGTTCAGGTGGAGATTTTATTGGTTTTTACTTGTTTTATTTGGGTACTGTAATATTTGAGTTTATCTTGTGTATTGTTACAGGTGTTTTGGGGTGCTGTAACCTGTTCTGAGCCTTGAGGGAATCAGCAGGCTAAAAGTATATATAATTAAATTAATTAAACTTGGAGGTTTTAGTTCAACAAAGCATTCAAGCACATTCTAAACAGTAAACACATATATAGATCCAGTGGAGTTCAGTATGGGATTACTTATGCTTAAAGTTATTTGTGCTGCTAGATTCTAGCCCAAATCTGATGCTAAAAAGAGAAAAAATATGAATGTGAGCCAGTGTGGTGTAGTGTATACGGTGCTGAACTTGGACCCGTAGAGCCAGTATTCTAATCCTACCTAGCTATGAACTCACTGCCTGGCCTTGGGCAAGTCACAACCTCTCCACCTCAGTTCCCCTCCTGTAAAATAGGAATTTATGCATGTGTGTTTTTTTCCCTGAGTTCCCCTCTCCTTTCTCCATTTTAGATTGTAAGCCTACTGAGTGAGGACCTGTCTCCCAAAATCTGTGACTATAAGGCAATGCGTAAGTCTAGTAGTGCTATAAAAATTATCATTGATAGTACCACGAGCAGAGGAAAAGAGCATAAGAGAAGATGGGGCAGAGATACAACCAGTAGTGGAGGTAGGAAGTAGTTTGGAGGTAACAAGCATCTTTGATGTATAGTAAGTCCTTTACAGTAGCGATAAATAATGAATGCGAAGATATCTGTGTATGTTATATGCTCACATGGACTTACTCTTACTCAGGTTAAATTATATTTCCTCCTAAGAACAACACTGTCAATTGGAAGAATTTGTCAATAACAGAAAACAGACTCCTTCCTAAGAATTGATGGAGCTTTGTACTCTCAAAAAAGATTTCATTTCTATAAACTAAAAGCAATTAACTTGGTAAACAGGCATTTAAATTTATTATTTAGTCCCATAGTATCTAAGATGCATGAGGGCTCAGGGCATTAAAGAAAGCCAGAAACAACAGAGTTTCCAGTGAACTTTTATATCACCATGATCAGGGGCGGATTGGCCATTGAACCCACTGGGATGATTCCCGGTGGGCTGGGCTGGGCTAGACTGGAGGGCCGGTCCTGCTGTCTTTTTAAAAAAAAAATATTTCTTTTTAAAAAACAATTGTTGGTCCCCACCTGTGTCGGGCCGGGTGGGGGGAGGTCTCACCTGCCACTCCCTCCTAAGAGCACAGCAGCAGCTGCAGCAGCAGCGGGAACACTCAATCGGGCTGGGAGATAAGGCTGTTTACAAACACAGCTCCTCCTCCCCTCCCCACATGCTGATCAGAAGGCTGCTACTTTGTAGAGAAGGTTCTTCAAGATGGTTCCCAACATTCTTTCAACTCAACTGGGTTGTGCACGCTCACTATAGGCCAATAATAGATCATGTGATTTGGTCTCGAGCTCCTCAAGGCAGGGGACGACGGACCTTTAGCCCTCGGGCAGCAGGTAGGGCCTACTTTGGGGGTGTGTGTTGGTTGGTTTCTTTTAGGCTGGGGGGGCCTGACTTGGGGGCCTGCTGGGGCTGGGGG
>QEPC01006813.1:58619-101479 GCA_003113815.1 Sphenodon punctatus
GAGAGGTACAGCTGAGTATCATCAGCATACTGGTGACATCGCACCCCGAACCTTCTCACAACCTCCCCCAAGGGCTGCATATAGATGTTAAACAACAGCGGAGACAAGATCGAACCCTGCGGAACGCCACATGGTAAAGCGCGGGGGCACGATGTCTCCTCCCCCAACACTACCCGTTGGCTCCTCCCCGAGAGGAATGAGCGGAACCATTCAAGAACGGTCCCGTCCAAACCCCCCAGGTCACACAGTCGCCTCAGCAGCAGCCCATGGTCCACGGTATCAAAAGTGGCCGAGAGATCTAGCAGGATGAGAAATGTTGAACATCCTGCATCCATCTCCCAGCGGAGGTCGTCTACCAAGGCCACCAACGCCGTCTCGGTGCCATAGCCGGAGCGGAACCCAGATTGAAAAGGGTCTAGGAATCCGATATTGTCCAGATGCACCTGGAGCTGGAGCGCCACTGCCCGCTCAATAACCTTCCCTAAAAAGGGAAGGTTAGAGACAGGTTGGTAACTGGCGAGCGCATCCACGTCCAAAGATGGTTTTTTCAACAGGGGGCGCACCACAGCCTCTTTAAGGCAAGGCGGCAACCTCCCCTGCCGAAAGGACGCATTAACTACCCTCGCCAGCATCGTCCCCAACGTCTCCCTGGAAGCTTTCACTAACCAGGACGGGCACGGATCCAGTTCACAACACGTGGCCCTCACAGACGGCAGGACACCCACCGCATCGGCCGGCGTCACTTCCTGAAACTCTCCCCATGAAGCTGGACCAGACGGGACCTCCGTCCCCCCGCGCCTTCCCCATCTGCCATCAATCCAGCGTCAAAGTGGGTCTGAATCTGTGCAATCTTGTCTGCGAAGTAGTTGACAAACTCCTCACAGCGGGCCTGGGACACGTCCCCATCAAGGCGGAGGGAGGCCGGACTAAGCACCTTCTTCTTTGCAACTCATGTTCAGCTTAATGCTTCTCCCCGCCCTTCATCATTTAAAACCTGATACACCCTTATTGCTCCCACAGCCAAAACTCTAGTCCATGCTCTACTGATCCTTCACCTTGACTACTGCAATTTCTTCCTTACTGTCCTTCCCTTCTCTCACTTTGAGTCTGGCCCTTTTCACCCGGCCCGCAGTGAGTGGCAAGGATGAGTGTGCGTTGTTCCCACAGACGTACATCTACGCCTATGCATGGAGCATCGGGCATTGGCGCCTGTTGCTCCATGCGTGGGTAATGGGTAGAGGTGGGTGGAGTGCAGGAGCATGCACGCACCCCCACCTACCGCCTGAGGTGTTTCCATGGGTGCCCACCCATCCCCCTGCAACTGCTGTGGCGCTCACATGGGTACCCTCCTGCACACGTGTGCGAGGGGGGCACCCATGTGAAAAGGGCCTCTCTCACGTCTGTTTAAGGATGTGCGAACAGAGTTTGGGGGTTCAGTGTTTGGCCTGAACTCAGGGTGTTCAGGCCATTCACGAACACCCTGAACCCGAACTGCCCCCTGCCCAAACCAGCCAAACAAAGTTCAAGTTTCGAACCTGTTTGGGTGGAGGGGGAACCCGGTTTTCCCTCCCCCCTCCAGGATGTGAGGGTGGAAGGGGTGCCGGGGCTCACGTCTCTCCCCCTGCCCAGGCTACTAATTTTTTTTAAAAAAAACAAACACCACACCCCCACCCCAGGGTTCGACCTACCTGGTGGTGCCGGGGCCCTGGACCTGGGTTCGGCAGTGGCAGTGGGTCCAGGTCCGGCGGCATTCCAGAGGGCTTCAGGTCTCTTCTAGACCTTCCAAGAATGGAAGGAGGGCTTCCAGCCCCTCCCTTTTGGTAATTGAAAGGGATAGGGCTTCCAGCCCCTCCCTTTTGGTGATTGAAAGGGATTGCTCCACCCGCACAGCCTGGAGGGGGGAGGGAAAACTGGGTTCCCCCACAAACGGGTTCGGTGAAACCAAACAGGTTCAGGCCAAACATCCTGAACCCGAATGGTTTTTGGGGGGCCAAACTCCAAACGGGCCAAACACCGAACCCCCCGATGTTCACACATCCCTACTTCTGTTCAATACTTTGTCTTGCCTTTACATTCTAGGTTCTTCATTATTATTATCTTTCATCCCTCAGCTATTGGCCTTTTTTTACATGAGACACACCCACTCATGCCCACGCAGACTTGCTGCGTGGACATGAGTGAGTGCCCCCTGTGTGTATATCTCAGCGGATTAGTGGGGGTGCATGCTGCTCCCATGACCCACATACCTCCACCCACCTCACCAAAACGGCGATTGTTCCATAAGTGGAGATGCGTGGGAATGCGCTGATACTGGGAAGGATAGGTGTGTGCCTGTGTGCACTGGTCTCCCTGAGCTGCCCTTGCTGCCATGGCACACACCAGTCCCCCCCACACCACAGCCTATATCAACAAGGCCATAATTATCATCCTCTTGCTGCCCCCATTTCCATCTATGTTCCTATTTGGAAACTTTACTCCTCCTCTACCACTACCCTTGCCTATCCCAGAGTCTCCTGTTCCCTAAAGTGTCTTTGTCCCTTCTCCTGTGCCTGAAACTCTCTCCCTGAACACATACTGTCTCTCCTAACACTTTCCTATTCTGTCAGTCTTCCCCTAGCTTCTCACCCCCACAGGATGCTCATTTATGCTTCTCCTTATACTTTTTTTATTGCCAATCCCCATCTCCCCTGGCAACTTCTTCTCTACAGGCTGCAACTTCTCAACTTCTTCAGTGAATCGCTGTCTTTCCCTACATTCCCATTCCCCTTGTCTGTCTCCCCTGCCATGCCCATCGTAGAGTGTAAGCTCTGTAAATGTATAACATCTGTCAAACTAAGGTCACCCGCTTGCTTTATTTGCAGTCTTTTATTATTTTATTTATATATTTACAACATTTATATCCTGCCTCTCCTGCCTAAGGAGCTCGAGGCGGCTTACAAAAATTAAAATATTTTAAAATATACATAAAATATATAAAATACATAAAAGGGAGTCATAAAAAAATAAAAACTCATCCTCCCTACCCACCTTCACCCCCGTTCTTCACCAAAGGCTTGGCGGAACAGTCAGGTCTTGCACTGTCACTTTTAAGTGCGGAAACAGTATTCAACACATAGCAAGCTTGTTCAGATGTCTGGTTATTGTAAAGTAAATGTGGGATACAAACAAACTTCTCAATCGTTCATTCATCTTCAGGTTACTATTCTAGTGAGACCTTGTGCTATTATGAGAAAAAAAAAATCAGTAAAGGTACGATCCTGTGGGCAAATAAAGTTGAAAGTTTGATCACTGCCTATGGGCTTTCTATCCTTGAGTTAACGGGTGGATCGCAAAAGAGGTGCACAGCCCAATTGAAAGTTCGAACTACCGATATTTTTATTCATGCAGATATGGTCAAAGTGAGGTCTAGCCTATTTGCCCCAGGGTATGCAAACTTTAAAACTTTGTTTCAATACGAAGAATACCTGATGTATATAGAGAACCCTAGGGCAAGAGTGGCTTTCACACGGCTACGCATGGAATTATTTCCTTCAGCAGTACTTCCTGGCCATTATAGGGGCATTCCACATAGCCTTAGGTTTTGTATCTGCCCATTAAACAAGGTAGAGGACCTAGAGCGCTATTTGTTTAAGTGCCCATACAACGAGATTCTGAGGTGAGAAAATCTAACTCCATTGCTAGTTGGTAAAGAGTATTGGTCAACAAACTGGAAAACATCAATTTTTTTGGTGAATGTTGATAACAAAATAAAAAGAGCCACAGCAAAATTTGCAAGACTCGCTGAGGTTGCAAGGAAAAAGAGAAATCTGTAACCCTCGCTAGTCAGCGGGGTTTTAATTGGATACTTCCCAAACACTTCACCACTATGAGATAGGGGCATCTGGATAGAGCTGCCCTGGAGCATTGAACTCTTATTTTTATAACTTTTTCTGTTATTATTGTTAGTATAATTTGTAATATTTTAAGAATTAGATTGATATTTTGATCATATAATTTGTATTTCTTTGTCTATCCTGTATTGCCATACTGTTTTAAATAATTTGTTATGGCCTGTGGTTAGACAATAAACTATTTACCTACCTAGTGAGACCAGAGTGAATCCTGCCCTGTACAGGAATAGCTGGTAGGGCATAACTATGGCTCTACAAGCAATTAAATTACTACATACTGATACATCTTGGGCCAGATTCTCCTCTCATTTACAGAGTACAAGAAAGAGTAATTTCTCTGTAGTCGATGGACTTACACTAATGTCAGTAAGAAAAGACTAATACCCCCAGAGCACACTTTAAGGCAGCTGTGCTATCTCCTTATCAGACAGCAATAAAATGTCTACTACCCTCTGTTCTCCATTTCTTACCAACAAGTGTGAAAATATCCATTGTACCATATTACACATTTACTACAGGTTAATCCACTAGGATGCTAGCAATATGAATTTGTCTCTCCAAGGGGATGCACAAGCTCTGGTTTATCTGGAGTTAGGCCCTTTTTACACAGACACTCTTAACACCGATAAAATGGGTGTTACATTTTATTATACATGGTACAGGGCAACACTGCAGCCCTGCAACATGGGCCCTTTTCACACAAGATGCCTCCACCCAGTTTCGCTGGTTGGAGATGGGTGGAGGCGTCTGTGTAAACACCACTTGCGGTGGGTGGGGTGCATTTCTCTGGGTGGAGATGGGTGGAGGCATCTGTGTAAACATCACTTGCGGTGAGCGTAGATGCGTGCATGCTCCCACACAACACCCATCTCCACCCACCACCCACTCACAGAGCAACGGACTCCACTGCTGATTGCTCCGTTGGTGGGTGGAGATGGGTGTTGCGCGGAAGCACGCACGCACCTACACCCACCGCAAGTGGTGTTTACACAGATGCCTCCACCCAGCGAAACTGGGTGGAGGCATCTCATGTGAAAAGGGCCCATGTTACAGAGCTACAGTGTTGCCCTGTACCATGTATAATAAAATGTAACACTCATTTTATCAGTGTTAAGAGGGTCTGGGTAAAAAGGGCTTTCCACTGTGAAAACAGGTTCTCTTGAAAGAAATATGTGCATGTTATTTTTTAACTCTCATACCATTTGCTGACATTCCATGAGTCCTATAATCAAAGTGGAAAACTTGCAGGCTTTCTACAGATAGAGCTCATGGGAGCTGCCTGAATACAGAGCCAATGACCTTGAACTGATTCCTTACAAATTAGATTATATGCTGCAGCTGATAAAAAATAGTTGCTATGGAATTTAGATGATACAACAACTGAGCATTTGTTATCTAGTTTACAAATCGACTGTGCCACTTCTCAGATCATATTCCATACATGAAGAACATCAGATGCACTTTGTGTTCCCTATGTGGGTGCTTGTGTTGATTATACCTTGGGCTGGCATTGATAGCATAGTGAAAGAGTCTGTTATAAGGACCCTGTTCCCAAATTCATACTTTGCTCAACTTCAACCATTCAGGCTGAAATGTATGTATTTCCCATAAAGGTTGTCTATAGACATGAGCCTAGTGCACTGGATATTGGCTAGTGCAGTGGTGCCCAAATACTTTGCTTGTATTACCTCATGTTGAGACCTTAAAGATAATCCTGTGACCCTACAAAGAATCAAATACATGAAAAGTATATAAAAATATATCAGGATTCCCATCTGCAGGTGGTGAGACCTCACTGAGGTTCCTGACCCACAGTTTGGGAGTTCCAGTGCAAGTAGCTAGATCTGACTCTGTAGTAAATTCCTGCTTAGTCCGGAAATTTGGGCTCAGGGCTGATGCAGCCTGACTTTTTTCAGCATGGCTGGATGCCATGATATTCCTTAAGGGGTGGGGCTACAGTACTCCTCATTGCTTTCTGATGTGTCCACACTCTCTAGAATGTTGTGGTGTCTTGGCGTGGGGTAAAGTAAAGTAAGACTTTTACTTTAGTCAACAAGTAAAAGTAAAAAAACCTTTACTTGTTGACTAAAGGTTCTTGTGTGCTACTTAATGTATCTGACATGAACCTCTAGCTGTGCTGTTGACCTAAAGCATAAACAGTGATTTATCATTGTATAAGAAAGAGTCAAACTAACTGAAAATCAAGGTAAGCTCCCTTTATTAATTCATGGCATTGCTAGCTTTACTTTTCCAGTCACTAGCTAGGCAGGAGTGTCTTTGAGCCCTCTTCCTTTATTCTGCTAAGACTCCATTTCCTTAACCTAATCGTATAGATGTCTCCATTCAGCTGTGACATGACTGGATAAGGACTGCAAGGTCATGCTATCAACAGTCAGAATATAAGCAGTCAGTGCAAAAAATCAGAAGAAATGTGTCACTGCTAACCAAACTGATGTGTAATTAATTCTCCAGTTGCTGATGGACATGGAAGGACTTAATGTAACACTATGGGTATTTTTAAATGTGATGCTACCATGGGTGACCATGCTAACTCCACCATGGCCACACATGGTGGTATCACATCTGCTCCCACCTGCAAGGTGTTTGTTTATTTATGTATTTATTCGAATATTTATATCCCACCTCTTCTGCTCCCAGCAGCTTGAGGTGGCTAATAATAAAAACACAAATACAAAAATACACCAATAAAAATAACTTAAAACAATACATTAAAATTCTGCTGAAACCGGGGGGAATAATTAACCCATTCCATTACCCATCTTCCTCACCAAATGCCTGGTGAAACAGCCAGGCCTTGCATCTTTGTCGAAAGGAAGGGAGGTCAACCAGGCCTCTCCCAGAAGGGAGATCCACAGCCTAGGTGTGGTCACCAAGAATGTCCTCTCCAGAGTCGCCCACCAAGATACCTGGGGGACCTCCAAGAAGGTACCCCCAGCTGACTGCAGGGGCCAATCAAAGTCCCGGGGAATGAGGCGGTCCCACAGGTAGGCGAGGCCCAAGCTGTTTAGGACTTTATAGTTGAAAACCACCACCTTGAATCAGGCCCAGAAAACTATAGGCAGCCAGTGCAGCGAACGGAGCACCACTGTAATGTTTTCATGGCGACCTGTCCCCATAAAGGGATGGGCCATCGCATCCTACACCAGGTGCAGCTTCTGGACCATCACCATGGGTAGCCCCACATAGAGCGCATTACAATAGTCCAATCTCAAGGTAACAAAAGCATGCATGATAGTAGCCAGGTCAGAGTCTAAGATATATGGCCAAAGCTACCGCACCAGATGTAGTTGGCGGAATGTGCTCCTCGCCACAGCATCCACCTGTACATTCAGGTGGAGCCGGGTATCGAGGAGCACTCCCAGATTGCAAACCTGGAAAATCAATGGGAGACGAACCGGATCAATAACAGGGGATGTCATACCCATTGCTTTACCCACTATCATCACCTATGTCTTGTCAGGATTGTTTCAGTCGGCTCTCCCTGATCCAGTCCCCCACAGTCACCAAGCATTCGGTAAGCACTGAGACTGTGGTGTCTGGGTCAGTTGAAAATGAGAGGTAAAGCTGGGTGTCATCAGCATATTGATGACGCTGAACATCAAACCGTCTCATGACCTCGCCCAGCGACTACACGTACATGTTGAACAGGAGAGGGGGCAGGAGCAAAGGTAATCCCGGGCCATAGCAGGGCTAACTCCAAGTTGTGCCACGGTGCAGGGAAGGCAACCCCGGACTGTGGTAGAGTGGGCCATCATGTCTAATGGCCCACTGTACCTAACTCTGGCTGGTGACTGGAGCTTTCTGGGTGGGTGCAGCAGCCTCCTAGGCTGCTGCACCTGCTCATCAGGGAGGGAGTTGAACTGCGCTAAGCAGCGCAGGGGGCAGGGCCATGCAGACCATGTCCACATGACCCCCTGCCCTCTCCCCACCCCCTCTCTAGCCCCCAGCATGTTTATTCGGCAACCGGGCCTGATCCTGTCCATGGAGAGTGCCCTCACTATGGGGAGGATCAATGTATGATGGCTTGAAAATACCCTATAACTATCTGTATGGAAGACAAAGCTGAAGGCAGAAGTTTTGGAAGATATTTGGTTATGATCTCACATTGGTTTCAGTCAAGCAAAGTTACACAATCTGCTTGAATTGGGCCAGGGGTAGGATAGCCCAACCTATAGAAAAAGTTTCCCCTGCTGGTTTTCTCCACATATCCACCACCTTTCATTTTAAATTGGGTCTTCTGTCTTTTCACTATAGAGATCCTCCCCCTTGTCACATACAGGGACAAGTGTCGCCAACATAAACCCCAAAAAGGGTAAGGCAGATATATTTATATTTAAAATAGATTACCCCTAGGGGTTGAGTGTTGACCTGCACAACCCTTGGGAAGGGTAAGGCTGGTTGGGGAAGTAAGTTTACACCTGAGCGGTCGAAATGGCAGGCCGGGTTCATAAACCCTAGGATGAGCCGTGCCCAGGAAAGCTTCCCTTTCCATTAAGTTACAGTAGGTAACCCTACTGGGTGGGTGTTAACCTATCTTCACAGTTCATAGGTACCGATATGTATACTTGTTTGTAAGTGCCATATGGTATTTTGTTATGTATTGCTTTTCTTGCTTGCTTTTATTTTGTATTTATATTTCTTACGACCTATGGTCAAACAATATATAACTACTACTACTACTACTATAGAGATCCAGTTACTCTGATGCCTTAGAGGACATGGGTTTGCATCGACAGAGCACATTGAAGATTGGGCTGTTAGTAAATTAAACTTACTAAGTAACTCCCAGATGCTGTGATGGCACAGATTACTGTAAAGATGGGCCAGATCATCAGATGGTGATATAATTCGTAGTAGCTTCATTGATTTACACAACTGTCCCACAATTTAACATCTAATTTAGCTATAATAATTTACTGTATGTGCTTTGCTTACTTTGTTCCAGTTCACTTGGGCCATAGAGTGATGTTAGATTGGTCTATGTGACTTTTTTTCTTTCTCTTTCACCTTATCATTCTCACATACTTTGGTATTATTTCAGGTCCCATTGCAGTCAATGGAAAAATTCCTATTAGCGTTTAGTAGTACTCAAGTTTCAAATATTGTAGGGGAAAGTTTGCATTTTAGTAAGTTAGCTTTAAAAAAAGTATGAAATTACGGAAACATTATACATGATACAGGGGTTCAGATAATCGGAAGGTGTTGTTACAACATCGTTGTCATGGTCAAACCATTGCCTTTTGTAAGCCCAGATCCAAGCCCTAGTCGGGTGGTTGACCAGTTAGATTGGTCTGCCCCTGGAGTCTAATAGATCTCCAATTAGAATTCTCGGGGGGATTTACCTACTGACCTTAGCGGCTACACTGTCAATGATCTGGTCACCTTGTGGAATGACATCTTGACCATGGTCATTAACAGGGTTATTATTATTATTATTATTATTATTATTATTATTATAGACATTTATATAGCGCCAGTCATGTGGCCTGGTGCTGTACAGAACATAGAATTAGACGCGGTCCCTGCCTGTGGCTTACAATCTAAAAGACAAAGGGGGGGGAGACAGGGAGAGGGGACAGTAGGAGAGACAGGGGAGAAGACAAACAAACATTCAAGCGGATGCAAAGACTCAGGTGCGTATGCTTGGCTTGGTTACAAAGAGGTTGGTAGCAGCAGTCAGCAGAGGAGGGCAGACAGTAAGAGTAAGGGGAAAGACTAGCAGGCATTGGGAAAGGCAGCAAGGAAAAGGTGGGTCTTGAGGAGGGATTTGAAGGAGCGGAGGGAGGAGGCAAGGCGGATGTGGGCAGGGAGGGAGTTCCAGGCATGGGGGGCAGCGAGGGAGAAGGGTCGAAGGCGGTTAGGTGAGCAGGAGAAACGAGGGAGAGTGAGGGAGGGGACAGAGGAAGAGCGGAGAGCGCGTGCAGGAGTGCGTAGGGAAATTAGGTCCAAGAGGTAAGGGGGAGCTTGGTCGTGGAGCGATTTGAACGTGAAAACCAGGAGTTTAAACAGGATACGTTCAGGAAGGGGGAGCCAGTGAAGGGAGAGGAGGAGAGGCTGCACATGGTCGAAGCGACGGGCAGAGTGAATGACCTTGGCAGCGGAGTTTTGGATTGCGATAAGGGGGGACAGGTGAGAGCGAGGGAGGCCAGCAAGGAGGAGGTTGCAGTAGTCGAGGCGAGAGATAACCATGGCATGAACAAGGATTTTGGCCGAGGAGATAGAGAGAAAGGGGCGGATGCGGGCAATGTTGTGGAGAGCGAATCGGCAGGATTTGGCCACAGAGTCAATGTAAGGTTTAAAAGAGAGGTGCATGTCAAAGATGAAGCCCAAGCTGCGGGCTTGGAGAACAGGATGGATGGTGACCCCATTGATGCAGATGGTCAGGTTAGAGGGAGAGGAAGGGGAGGGAGGAAAAATGAGGAGTTGCACCCAGGCATCTAGTCCCACCACTGTGGCAATGTAGGTCCCCATGGTATATGCAGGGTCTGAGGCAGCTGAAGCAGGAGGGTAGGAGGGTAGTGTGCAGGTGGTGCTCGACTAGCCCTGAAGCCGACCATTTGCAACATGAATAGTTTTTGAGGGACTATGCCATGGCTGTGATGGCAGCGAAGAAAGTTTTCTATCTGCTATCATAGCATCTGCAAAATCTCATCTAGCAGAGATGTTCTGGGTGGTGAGGGGCCTGGTTAATCCAATCTGCCTCTGCCCGGAACCAGTGTCATCCAATGCCCATGTTGACATTTTTATTAATCACTTTGCAGACAAAATTGCTTGTTTTTACTGTGACTTTGGTGCTGCCATTTTATCTGCAGAACCAGAGTTTGGGGTTATGGAAGCCCAGTCTTGTCCTGTTTATTTGGATTAGTTTAAATTAGCATCACCCATTGATGCAGCGGAGGTGCTTGGGGCGGTGAGGGCAACCACTTGTGAATTAGACCATTTCCCATCCTGGCTGGCAAAAGCCAGCTGAGAGATGCTGGATGGGGTTGTCAACACTTCCCTTGTAGAAAGGAGGGTGACAGGTGCCCTTAAAACTGTCATTGTCTGGCCCCTGCTCAAGAAACCATCTTTGGATGCTAACTTCCCAGTCAGGTATCCGCCTGTCTCTACTTTCCCTTTTTAGGGAAGGTTATTGAATGGGTGGTAGCCCGACAACTCCAAGTCCATCTCAATGCCATTGGATTCTGGGACACATTTCAGTCAGGATTTCATCCTCAGTACGACATGGAAACTGCACTTGTGGCTTTGGTCAATGACCTGTGCCTAGAGAATGACAAGGGAAATTCTACCTTGCTAACCGTGTTAGATATTTCAGAGGCTTTTTAATACTGTTGACCATGAGGTGTAGTGGCCAAGGCTGTGGAACCTGGTGGGGGTGCTCTTGAGTGATTCCACTCCTTCCTGTCAGGGAGGTCCCAGAGAGTGGTGATGGTTGACTGCTCATCGTCTTCCCAAGATCCACCCTGTGGTTCTAGTCTGTCTCTCCTCCCGTTCAATATACGAGGCAACTGAGTGAGGTCTTTTGGAGGTTTGAGGTATAGTGCCATCGGTTTGCTGATGACACCCAGCTTTACCTCTATTTGTCATCCAATCCAGGCCCTGCAGTCTTGGTGCTTACCCAATGACTGGCTGCTGTCAGGGATTGGAAGAGGGTGAACCAATTCAAGCTAAATCCAGACAAGAATGAGGTGATGGTGGTTGACTAGCTTTGTGACCTGGGAGAGGATTGGAACTTCCATTATTGATGGAGTCTGCTCCCCCATCTGCTCAGTTAGGTTCCCAGCCTTAGAATGCTTCTGGGCCCCTTGCTGTGCCTGGATTGTCAGGTTGTGGTGGTAGCCAGGAGCACTTTTCACCAACTCCATCTGTTGAGGAGGCTGCGTACTTTTCTTTCTGATTCCTATCTCACCATTGTCATCCATGCTTTCATCACCTCAAGACTAGGTTACTTCAATGCACTCTTCGTGGGGCTGCCCTTGATGACTGTTCAAAAGCTGCAGTGGCTCACTTCCTTTCAGGGACAAATAACCGAGAGCACATTATACCTCTGAAGTCTGCACTCAGCTCTGAAGTCTGCACTGCCTCCCTATAACTTTAAGAACATAAGTAGTGCCATATTGAGTCACACCAATGGTCTATCAAGCCCAGCATCCTGTCCTCCGACAGTGGCTAATCTCGATCGCATGAGAGAAGAACCAACAGTCACAATGGGCAATCCGTTCCCCGTTGTTTACTCTCAGCTCCCGAAAGTAAGAAGTTTATCCCACAAGCTACTTGATTAATAGCCATTAATGGACCTATTCTTTAAGAACTTATCCAGTCCTTTTTAAACCCAGCTATACTACTGGCCTTGACAATGTCCTCTGGCAACAATTCCATAAGTTAAATTATGTGTTGAGCGAAAAAGTACTTCCTTTTATTTGTTTTAAATCTGCTGGCAGTTAGTTTCATGGAGTGTTCCCTAGTTCTAGTACTATTTGAGAGGGTAAATAACCATTTCCTATCTACTCGTTCCACACCATTGAAGATTTTATAAACCTCTATCATGTCCCGTCTCAGTCTTCTCTTCTCTAAGCTGAAGAGAGCCAGTTTGTCAAGACTTTCTTTGAATGGAAGCTGTTCCATACCTTTTATCATTCTCGTTGCCCTTCTCTGTACCCTTTCTAGTTCATCTATGTCTTTGAGATAGAGCAAGCAATATTCCAGATGCGGTCGCACCATTGATTTGTATGGCGGCATTATTGTCCTGTTGTGCCTCAGTTTCCTCAAAGGGAAAATGTGCTTAGTGGTCCAGGCCTAACATTATCTGGTCTGGATATAGGGCGCTCTTTTCCAATATGTGGAAACTCAGTTTACGCTAGGGGTGCGAATTCTGATTCTCCCAAGATCCGATATTGCCAGTATTTGACTCTACTGGATTTAAAACCGAGATCCGATAAACCAGACTGGACCAGCTTTTTTGTATTGGTCTCGGATCTCAGTTTTTAAAAAATGACTTTTGGGCCTTGGGGACAGTTTTTTTGTTTTTCACTTGAGTTGAGTCCCTCCCTGCCCCCTCCCTGTGATAACTAACTGTTATATTTGGCACTTTTTAAAAACTCTGCCTTGCATTGGTTGCCTTTTTTGAATTCAAAAAAGACATCCAATCCTGAAGGTTCCCTAAGATTTGTTAGAGGGGGTAGGGATGTGTTTAAGGGGGTTGGCACTTGACTGAGATGGCCAATAGTAATGTAGATTTTTTTTTTTCCTTCTGGGACCTTCTGGACCTTGGGCTTGGAAGGCATTCTACAGCAGGTTTGGCTAACTGGAAGGACTGCCACAAACTGCTGGAGGCGTGCATGCGTGTGACTGTTGGTAAGTTATGGGTTTTATGGGATTAATTACAGGACCCCCTGGAAGGGAAGGAAAGGATAGTAATTGGGGGACCTAGTCTCTTGGGATCCCGGGGGGGAGGGGGGGGGCGGGAGTGTGCAGGCCATGAGGCCAGGCCATGTGGCCAGGTCATGTTGGAACAAACAGGCGGAGGTTTTGAAGCTCTGCCTATGGGGGAGGGGGAAATGTGGCTGCCAGCTGTCTCCTCCATAGTGGTGGGTTCAGGGATTGTGTGCTATCATGTGCCATTTGATGTTTGGGGTGGGGGTGCCCCACGGCAGTGGTTTTGTCCTGGCCTGTTTACTTTTTGGGGTGTGTGGTAAATGTAGTTTTCTTGTGTGTGGCTGGGGGTGGGGGTTTGGTGTGGACTTTGGTTTGTTTGTTTTTTGAGGGGGGTTTACTTTTTTGGGGGGTGTTGTAAATGTATTTTTGTGTGTGGCTGGGGGTTGCCCCAAGGTTGTTTTGGTGTGGACTTTGGTTTTGTGGGGGGGTCCTTTTTGGGGTGTGTGGTAAATGTGTATTTTTGTGTGTGGCCGGGGGTTGCCCCAAGGTTGTTTTTTTGTTTTGTTTCATTTTACTTTTGGGAGTGGGTGGGTTTTTTGGGTGTGTGTGCAATTTTATTTTTGTGTTGGGGTGGGGGTGGGGGCCTGTTAAGCATTGCAGTCCTTACACAAGCCAAGCCTTGCAATGCTTGCAAGTTGATTGTGCTGCTGTAAGGTCTCTGTGTGCCTGCCTGTGCCATGAGGGAATGTTAGGTAAGGCAATGTGTGTTGGTGGGGAATTGGGGGTGCTGCCCTGAGAGTTTTTGAACTTTTAACCTGTGGAACTCCATGCCACTGTGGAACTTTTAACCTGTGGAACTCCACGCCACTGTCCTGCATCAGTGTGCAGAGTGCGCTTGCTTTGGTTACTTGCCGCCGGGGTCCTGTCCTGGTAGGGGTTGTGCCCCAAGGCTAGATGCTTGGGCAATTGGGGGTGCCCTGAGAGTTTTGGTTGCAGCGTGTGATGTCTTGTTGAGGTGTGGGTTTTTTTACTCTTGTTTCCGGGGTGGTGGTTGTTTCTTTGGTACTGCCTACTTGGGTGCTTCTTGTCGGGTCATGCCCTGGTATGGGTGCCCCCCTCCCCAAGGTACTGGTTGTGGGTGGGGTGCCGTTGTCACAGTAGGCCAGAACTGACCCATTAACCTGTGGAACTCCACGCCACTGTCCTGCAGCAGTGTGCTGTGCACGCTCACTTTGGTTGCTTGCCGCCGGGGTCCTGTCCCGGTAGGGGTGGGGTGCCCCAAGGCTAGATGCTTGGACAATTGGGGGTGCCCTGAGAGTTGTTAAAATAATTTTTCTTCTTTTCTTTTCCAAACCCAACCCACTGGAATGCCTTTTGGTGATTGTTGGCAACGTCTCGGATGTGACGCGCAAGAAGCCGGCCGCCAGGTAAACGACACCCTTTCACCCCACACCACACCGATCTCTTCTTCACCCAACCCACACTTCTAGCCCCAAAGTCTTCTTCACCCACACCCACACCTCTAGCCTCACACTCCTTCACCCCCACCTCTAGCCCCACACCCTTATCCACCCTCACCCCCACCCCTCTAGCCCTACACTTCTTCATCCACCCACACCTCAAGCCCCACACCCTTCTTCACCCACCCACCCCTCTAGCCCCACACCCTTCTTCACCCTCACCCCCACCCCTCTAGCCACACACCCTTATTCACCCACACCTCTAGCACCACACTCCATCACCCCACACCCACACCTCTAGCCCCACACCCTTCTTCACCCACCCACATCTTTAGCCCCATACTTCTTCACCCACCCACACCTCTCGCCCCACACCCTTCTTCACCCACCCACAATTCTAGCCCCACACCCTTCTTCACCCACTCACAATTCTAGCCCCACCTCTAGACCCACACTCCTTCACCCACACCTCTAGACCCCCATAGCTAGGTCCCCCCCAGTAGCTAGGTTCCCCACACCCCAAGGTAGCTACTCACCTGTAGCACCACACACACATAAGCACACCCACATCACCACACCTCAGCCTCTGTTGCCAGTGGTCCTTTCTTCTTTTTTACAGCTGATATGAGTAGTCAAGGAATGAAGAGACCTACCAAGAGTGGGAGTGCTGGAAGAGGCCAGCCTCTACCTAGGCAGCCCACTCAGTCTGGCATGGAGATACCTGAGGTAGGGCCACGTGTGGCTCCCAACTCCCGCACATCATCTGCAAGGGTGCCCAAGCTTACAGGCTCTGGACATGTCTTGAAGCCTCCAAAGAGGCTGGGATGGGGGGAGTGTGCTTTCTCCTCTGTGGCACTGACTAGTAGTAAGAAGAAGGGGGCACCTTCTTCCTCTGCTAGTGCAGTGGGCCGTCCGCCAGCTACCTCCAGTGCTGTTGCTCCTAGTGTGCAGCTCTCCCTTGCACAGGCACTTTCCCTCATGCACACACCTGCTTCCCCTCCCTCGCTCCATTCTGACACGCATTCTAGCGCACCTGCTTCCCTGTCCTCTCCCCTTGCTAACACAGCCTAGTGCGCCAGCTCAGGCCCCACCCACCACACCCACACACTTTTCTGCGCCAGCTACCACCACCCCTTCCACTAGTATTACTACCACTACCTTGGAGAGGTCAACCTTCAGTCGTGCTGCTCCTGCCCTCCCAGGAACCAGCATGAAGATCACATCCTGGGTGTGGTCTCATTTTGATATCTGGGTGGAAGATACCTCAGAGGTAGTGTGCATGCACTGCAAGGCCAAGGTCAGTCATGGTTGCACATATCCCATGAGATATGGCACCTTTGACCTTCACAGTCACTTGAAACGGCACCACAGGAACATTTGTGATCCTACGGGAGTGCTATTCCAAGCAACAATGTGGGGAGGTTCCAGTTTCAGAGGGTGTGGATGAGAGTTCAGAGGAGGAGGAACCCTCTTCTACTCCCGCTGCAACTGCTACCACTGGGCCGTCTGGTGACAGTTCTACCCGCATCACCCAGCCCCTGCAGAGGAGGAGCGTTAGCCGCTCCACCCAGCCCACCCCTTCACATTCCTGGTCCTTGTCCCAGCCCACTGTAACTGCACTCTGGGAAAGGAGGATGCCATTTGCATCCAGCCACCCTCGGGCTGCGGCCATCACCAAGGCAATTGGGGAAGTGATTGCCCTGGATGAGAGGTCATTCAACCTGGTTAAGGGTGTCGGATTCAAATGGCTGATTCAATTGCTCGAGCTCCGTTATGTGTCCCCTGAAACAAAACCTTCCACTCAAAGGTAATCCCATCTCCATATGGGAGGCTTCAGTCCCAGCTCCGTGCAGAGTTCTCCCATGCAGAGGGGTCAGTGGTGCATTTTACTATGGACCTGTGGACTAGCCAGAATGCGGTCCATTCCTATTTGTCATTGACCGCACACTGGTGGCATATGTCACCAATCTCTGTCACTGGCACAGCAGTGGGCAGCAGCAGCAGCACTGGGGGAGCGGTGTTGACTGGAAAGCATCGGTGGGCATTGTTGCATGCCCAGGTGCTTGACAGCCAGCACATGGCGGACAATGTACTCGATGCGGTGAATGGCATGCTGGATGGGTGGGTTTGCTGCCAAGGTGAAAGCATCGAGGTCAGTTACTTTGTAACCGATAATGTCAACAACATGATTGCAGCCATTAATTGTGGTGGCTACACTCATGTTCGCTGTGGTGCGCACCTCCTGAACTTTGTAGTTCAGGTTGCCTTGAGTGGAACCAAGGGCTTTGAGGCACTCCTTGAAACTGCCAGGAAGATTGCCGGCTTCTTCCATCGGTCAGTTTCAGCCAGCCGGGTGCTGTGAGAGAAGCAGGAGGAGTTAGCCTCACCACTTCACTGGCTGGTACAGGATGTGGCCACAAGGTGGAACTCCACCTTTTTGATGGAACGTCTCCTAGAGCAGAAGGAGGTGCTGCATGCCCTTTGCTTGTCGCAGAGCATTGGAGCAACACCACTGACCAGGGAGGACTGGAAAGTGGTGGATCAGCTGACGCAGGTTCTGGAGCCATTTCACTAGGTCACTGACGAGCTTAGCATGGAGGTTGCCACTCTGAGCCAGGTGATACCGCTTTTCCTGATCCTGCTTCAACATATATGAGGCGTGCTCTCTCACAGTGACCTGCATGGGTCTTTGAGGGTGCTGGCGAAGAAATTAGTAGAGGAGCTGAATCAGCGTTTCGATGCCTTGAAAGTGACTTGGCCGCATTTCATAGCTGCTCTACTCAACCCACAGGTCAAGAAGAACATGACCTTCTACATCAAATCCTTCAAAAGCTACAGGGTTGAACTTGTCAATGAGGTGCAACAGTACTGTCCGGTGCAGGTGCCCCCGCTGCAAGCTCATGTACTGTTTCTATGTTTCTACAGGGGTTGCAAGTGGGGGCCGATTAACTTGTGGTTTTCTGGGCTGGTGGACTTGGTCGCGGATGAGGATGCAGATGACTGTGCTGCTGCAGAGCAACAGGATATGGCAGACACATTTGTGTCTCAATATCTTGCCATGCCTTCCTGCCCTGCTGACACCGACCCCTTGGCCTACTGGTCCCAGAAAATGCAGGTGTGGCCCCCACTTGCAAAGGTAGCATTGCAGTACATCTTATGTCCTCCAATGAGTGAATCATTGGAGTGGGTATTCAGTGTGACTAGAGACATTTTCAGCCCACATTGTTCTGAGATGACCTGAACACTGTGGAACACTTGGTCTTTCTCAAGACCAACCTTCCCCTTTTTGGCTTCATGTAGGGCGATACCCTTGATGTGGGGCCTGATGATGTCTCATTGCCCAGCCCAGTGGATATTAGGGATGGGAGAACGTGGTTTGGAAGTTCGGAGTTCGGACCGAACTCGACCAGTTCGGTTGACCGAACCAAACTTCCGAACCAAACTGAATTTTCAAACCGAACCAAGAGTTCGGACCGAACTCGAATAGTTCAGTTGACCAAACTGAACTTCTGAACCAAACCGAATTTCCAAACTGAACTGAACCAAATTTCCAAACTCGGTTCTATTCGCCCATCCCTAATGGATATTATCTCCTGCTACCTTCATTCCCCAGAACCTGTGTCCATCCTGACAAGATTCAGGCAATTCCATCAGTCTACAAATCGGTCATTGGTGGCATTGATGAGCTTGCAGCAGCAGCCCTTTGTTTGTGCTTAAACAGCAGCATAGCAACAGTTCCAGTCCGACCACACCACCAGGGAATAGTAGTAAAGAAGTAGTACTACTTCCTTCCCATTCACATTTATTTTTGTTTTTGATATTCTTCCGCCACTTGGGTGTCTGTTGTGCTGGCCACCGAGGACTGATTTTGTATTCCTTCCGTCAACCCCATTCTACCAGGAAGGGCAAGGACAGTGCGTGCGCGTGTGCACATACACACATCACCTCCTTCACCCTTTCATGCTCCTCCCAAGAGTCTTAGATGGAAACCCCTAGCCTCCCCTGAGCCCCACTCTCCTCCTCACACTCAGGGCCCCCCTCCTTCACCCTCTTGCGCTCCTCCAAGGAGGATGGTGTAGTGGTGAGTCATCCGGAGCCTCCTGATCCCCACCCTCCTCCTCCTCACACACCACCAAAGTCTCTTGGGATGGGGGCTCTGTGTGTGAGGAGGAGGGTGGGTGACTCACCACCACACCATCCTCCTTGGAGGACTGCAAGAGGCTCGGGGTCATCAACATGCCCAGCGATTCTGTTCATAATAATAATTTCCACCATTTTGCCCAGCAAAGACATCAAGCTTACTGTTCTGTAGTTTCCAGGATCACCTTTAGATCCCTGTTTAAATATCAGGGTTTCATTTGCCACCCTCCAGTCCTCCAGTAAAGTGGCAGATTTTAGCATTAGGTTACAAATTACTAACAGTAGATCTGCAATTTCATGTTTGAGTACCTTCAGAACTCTGGGGTGAATACCATCTGGTCCTGGTGATTTGTTAGCATTTAGTTTGTCAATTTGCTCTAGAACCTCCTCCAGATTCACATTGATTTGTGGTAGCTCTTCCAATTCATCACCTACAAAGTAAGATTCTGGTGTGGGTATCTCCTAGAGTTGGGACCCCGGGGTATTACCGGATACCGGATTTACCGGTTACCGGTTCTCAAAGAACCGGATTCCCGGTTTAAATCCAGTATACCGGTACCAGTTTTATTTAATTGATTTCAATGGGGCACTGTGTCCCCATTGAAATAAATGAAATAAATTAATTCCTCCCCCCTCCCCCTCCCAGGCTGCGTGGGTGGAAGGGGGGACACCCCCCACCCACCCTGCCCAGCCTGGATTTTTGTTTAAAAAAAGAGCCCACCCCCCTGCACCAGCGGCCGCAGCATCCCCGCAGCCGCCGGTAAGTATAGACCCGATCCCTGGGGGGGGTGTTTAACACCCCCCCCAACCGCCCAGGGATCACCCCTACTAAAGTTGAGTGCTTGCTTACCTTTGCGGAGCTCCGGGTGCGGCGGCGGTGGCCGATCCGGCGGCCTCAGCGCCGGCTGTGGCTGCTGGCATCAGAGACACTGTAGGCCTTTCGGGGAAACCCGGAAGTTCCCCGGAAGGCCTAGAGCGTCTCTGACGCCGGCAGCCACAGCCGGTGCTGAGGCCGCCGGACTGCCCGCCGCCGCCGCACCCGGAGCTCCGCAAAGGTAAGCAGTGCACTCAACTTTAGTAGGGGTGATCCCTGGGGGGTTGTGAACACCACCACCCCAGGGATCAGGTCTATACTTACCGGCGGCTGCAGGGATGCCGCGGCCGCTGGTGCTGGGGGGTGGGATCTTTTTTTAAACAAAAATCCAGGCTGGGCAGGGTGGGTGGGGGGTGTCCCCCCTTCCACCCACGCAGCCTGGACTCGGGGAGGTTTTTTTTTTTTTTACTTTTTTGGTGGGGCTTTTTTACATTGCAGCCATTTTTAAATGGCTGCAATGTAAAAAAATCTGGTACCCGGAATCCGGTAACCGGACCGGATTTACTGGGTCGAATCCGATAATGCCGGTACACCCAGTACCGGCATTATCGGATACCGTATTTACCCGTATTCCCACCCCTAGTATCTCCCCAACATCCTCTGCAGTGAAGACTGAAGCAAAAAACTCATTCAGCTTCTCTGCAATGTCCTTTTCCTCCCCAAGCGTCCCTTTCACCCCCGGTCATCTAACAACCCAACTGACTCTCTAGCAGGCTTCCTGCTTCTGATGTACTTGAAAAAGTTTTTACTATTAGTTTTAGCATCTCAAGCAAGTTGCTCCTCAAATTCCTTTTTGGCCTGCCTTATTAACATTTTACATCTACTTTGGCAATGCTTATGCTCTTCCCTATTTACCTCATTGGGACTCTTTCCATTTTTTTTAGAATGCCTTTTTTGCTCCAATAGCCTCCTTCACCTCACCATTTAGCCACACAGGCAGACGTTGCTCCTCTTCCGACCTTTTTAAATTTGCGGAATACTTCCCGGACATAATTCAAGGTGGTGCTGTTGTTGTTTTTTACCTTTAAGCTGCACACAGTCTGGGTCTCATATATCTGAAAGATCGCCTGTCCTTTCATGCATCATTGTGGCCCCCACGATTGGCCAGGAGTGGGTTAGCTTTGCTCATGCAACAAGGGCTTGCAGGGGGGCATTCTCAGTTGCTGCTCCAGTGACTTTGAACTTCTCTCCCCTGAAGGTTCATTTGAACCCGAGTCTGAACATTTTCCAGAAGCAGTGCAAGACCTTTTTATTTGAAAAGGCATTTGGCAGGAAGGGATAGGAGATTGGGGTGAGGTGGTGGGTGGTATTGGGGTAATAGTGTCAGAGGGGGTTGGGTAGGGAGGCAGTATTGGGTGGGTTTTGTGGAGTTTTAATTTTTTTTTCTATTACTTTTAAATGTTTTTATGTATTGTAAGACACCCCAAGCCACTGGAAAGGGCAGCATATGAATTCAAATAAATAAATAATAGGGATGTAAATAATTTTATTCACTTGATCATAGCCATAGCATATACACATAACAAACTACAAACATAGACATAATAGGGATGTGCGAATGCGGTTTGGAAGTTCGGAGTTTGGCTCAAACTTGGTCTGTTCGGATGACTGAACCCGAATCCGAATCCACCGAACCAAACTCGATTCTGAACTCCGAAATGACTGAACAGTTTGGTGGGTTCAGACCGCGTTCAGATGAGTTTGGGTGGCAAAATTGTGTCACTGGAAGGCAAAACGTGACAGGGAGGGGGAGTCAGCTGAGGAGCAGACTTCCAGGCATCAGGGGTGGAGACACTTGGAGTAGCAGCCAGCCTACCCGATCACCATCCCTTTTCGCCTCAGACCACTGGCTTCGCAGTCTGCAATTGGCCATGGGCTAGGCTGCACAGGGCCAATCGGGGTTGTTGTAAGGCGGGCGCAGCAAGTAACAAAACTCATTGCCCTCCCCCCCTTATGAGCTGGTCACTGTTCCTAAACAGCAGGTGTTTCAGAAGGCTCCCTCTCCCAGCAGTTCCCAGCTCCCCAATCCATTGCCATCCTCCTCCTCCTATTTCACCCATCCAACTCATTTACCTCCATATTATCATTTATTTAGATTATATTAGATAGATTTAGCTGTTGCTTTTATTTTTTACCCACCCCTGTGTTCTGTCTCTCCCTACGCTCCATTGAATCCATTCCTTTCCCTCTCCGTCCATATTCCTTCCCTCATTCCCTTCCCCTGTTTTATGATTTATTAGAGTAGGATTAGATTGATTTAGGTTTTATTTCAGTTTTTGTACCCCTCCCTGTGTTGTTGTGAGCTGTCTGTGTTCACCCCCATGCCTGTGAAATATTGTATATATATAGAGAGAGAGAGCCAGAGAGATTATAGTAGTTAGGTAGGAGTTAGTTATTGGTCATTACAGTTAAGTTAGCTTAGTTATAGTTTATAGAGATCAATGATTCAGTTTTAGAGTGTGTTTGTAGGACTTATAATAGTTAGATAGCTAATAGCAGTTAGATTTAGCAGCCATCCACTCAGCAGCACCAGATACAGAGACCTCCTCCACCGAAATCTCTGTATCGCTGTCCAAATCCCCAAACAGAGTGACAGAAGCTGTGGACTCCCCATACTGCTCCCACTCTGAGAAGCCCTCTCCCCCTGCCCCCTATACCTGCTGTTGCTGCTGCTGCTACGCTCCCTTCTTCCATTGCCTGGGCATCGGGCCTTGCCTTTAGCTGCCAGGGTGAGATCCATCAGCCCTGGACTGCTATAAACTGCCTCTATAATTATGGGGGAGTCAGGGGTCACCATTGTCCCACCATGTCCTGCCCCTCCCAAGAGTGCATCAACCGCCAGAAGGCAGGAGGGGCTAAAAAATCATAGGTTTGGGAGCATTTTAAAGTGCAGGCTGATGATCTGCGGGAGGTGCGGTGCACTTTGTGCAATAAGGTGGTGAAGCATGGGCAACTGCTCACCAACCTGGGGACAACCGCCATGTCAAGACACCTGAAATCGTGCCACAGTGCTGCAATGCTAAGTGGGGAGGCAGGGTCAGTGGATCGTAGTGGGTTCCCGACCCAAGCGGCTAGTCATCCGCCTCATTCATTGGGCAACCGTCCTGCTCCAGCGGCTGCGTCTAGCAGCAGGAGCAGTATCTCTGCTAGGGGGGAGCAGCAGGAGCAGTAGCCTTGCCAGAAGACTCGCCAGAAGCATCAGCCGACAATGGAGGAGCTGGAATGGCGGCAGCTTCCAAGGCCATTGGCAGCTGGAGAGTGGTGTGGCTTTCAAGAGAAAGCCAAGCGCCTGTTGGGTGAGATGATCGCTGTTGATTGCCAACCTTTCTCCATTGTTGGGTTTTAAATGGCTGATGGGGTTCCTGGCCCCACAGTTTAAGCTTCCGTCCCGCACCACCCTGAGTCGTACGGTGGTGCCAGCCCTGTACGGGGCTTTGAAAGAGTGGGTGAAGGAGCAGCTGGCAGGGGCTGGGGGTGCCACTGTCCATTTCACCACTGACCTGTGGTCCATCTGGAATGCCCAGCATGCGTACCTGGCAGTGATGGCGCACTGGTGGCAGGACCCAGAGTCTGCATTTGTCAGTGGCATGAGGGGTTCTGAAGCAGAGTATAGATGGGCCCTGCTTCAGGCGGAAGTCATGGTCTGCCCCCACACTGCCAGGAACATAGAGGCAACCCTGAACGCTGTGGTGGGGAGTGTGTGGAGACTGATACGGTGGCCAAATACTCAAGGGAGTCTGCAATGGGGGCTTCACGAGCATCCCTTGTGCCACACGCACCCTCCACCTAGTGGTTAGGGATGCTCTGGGCTTTGAGGATAAGGGGATTGGGGAAGGCATGCTTAGATCCCTGATCCAGCAGGGGAGGGAGATGGCTGGGTTCTTTAATTGCAGCGTGAAGGGCAGCAAACTCGTCATGGCTAAGCAGGCAGAGCAAGGCCATCCAGTGCACCAGCTGGTGCAGGATGTCTCCACCATGTGGAATTCCACCTTCCTGATGCTTGAGTGGCTTCTGGAACAGAAAGCCACCTTGCATCTGGTGCAATTGGACACAGACAGGTGGGCTCCTCCAGACTTCAATGGGGCAGAATGGGAGATCCTCTCCAAGACAGTCTTCGTTCTGTGACAGTTCCTGGAAGTGATGGAGACCATTAACTCCTCCATGACCACAGTCAGCCAGGTGACCCCTCTGGTCCAGAGTCCCCACCGGAGTCTTGAGGAGATTCTGCAGGGACAGGATTATGGCCCTTGGGGCAAGAAGCTGGGTGCTGAGGTCTTTGGGCTGGTGCAGAAGCTCAAGACAGGCCTGAAGGCGAGGTTTGAAGAGCTCCTGCTGCGGGGGGAATATATTTTGGGAACAATGCTGGATCCCAGGGTCAAGGGCAGAGTGACACACATGTCATCCCTCTATGGCCTCTGTAAGGATGATCTTGTGGGGAGGGTCCAGAAGGCAGATCAGGCTTTTGAGAGTGTGCGGCGGCAGCAGCAGCAGGATGCCCCTGGAGATGGTAGGAGTGGAAGCAGCCTCCCCTTTCAGTCAACAGGTTCTATCCCTGCCTCCAGGCCTAGCAGTGGAAGCAGCAGCAGGATCAGCAGCAGCAGCAGCCCCTGTACTGCCAGTAGATCCTCCTCCACACAGCCCGCTGTGGGGGCCATGGGGCCCAGCACAAAAGGGAAGACATCATGGCTGACGGTAGTGGGGGGGTGGTTCCCAGGGAGAGCTACAAGAAGGAGTACAATGGCACCTCAGCAGCAGTCGAGACCTACCTGGATGAGGAGCCATGCATCGATCCGAGCAGCTATCCCTTAACCTACTGGGCCGGCAAGACTGATGTGTGGCTGGCCCTGTCCAAAGTGGCCAGGGGATTATTGTCCTGCCCACCAACCAGTGTCCCCAGTGAGCGGGTGTTCTCTGTGGCTGGGGGCATTTGCTCCCCTCACCGCCTGAGACTAGGTGCCAAGTTGGTGGATCAGTTGTTTCTAAAGGTGAACCTTCCATTGCTGGAATTTCCAGAGCTGCCCCTGGACAAGAAGTGATGGTGCAGTGGTACACGCCATCCCATACCAGGGGCAGTCAGGATGAGGATCCTCCTCCTCTTCCTCCTCCATCTGGGCTAGGGCTACTGCTCCTATGCTGCTGAGGTACTGACCCTCCCTCCCAATGCCTGGCACCTGCTCTGCCTCTCTCTCTCTTCCCTCCCCCCCATTCTAGACAGCCTCGGCTGCCTTATCTGACTGACCTCATGACACAGGGTGGCATTGGGAAACAAACTGTAAGCTTGCCAGCTGGCCTATAGCCAAATGGTCTCGGCCCACCTATGTGACACTGACTGGCTCTTGCTCTCTCGCGCTGCAGTCTTTGCTAGCCTATCTGAGTGCCCTGCTGCCAATGTCCTTGTCTGCCTGCCCTACTGCCTCCCATGCCACACTGCCTGTCTGCCCGCCCAGCTTGCCGCCAAGCTAAAAGCATGCCTCAATTCGACTTCCTGTATCCTATGCCAAGTCTGTCTGCCCACCCAGATTGCTTAGCTCAAAGCCTGCCCAAGCCTACCTGCCCTATTGTCTATCATACCACACGGACTGCCTGCCTGCTCACCCAGGTTGCAAAGCTCGAACCCTGCCTCAATCTGTCTGACTGCTGCTCATGCCACGCCACCTAGCTGCCTGCCCCGGCAACCAATGTCTGCTGCTGCTCGTGCCAATACCCCCCAGTCCTATATGCTGTCTGTGACAAGGGTTCTGTACCCTGGCAAGCCACTGTCTGCTGCTGCCAATGGCCCCCAGGCCTATATGCTGTCTATGCCAAGGGTTCTGTACCCTGGCAACCAATTGTCTGCTGGTGCCAATGGCCCCCAGGCCTATATTCTGTCTGTACCAAGGGTTCTGTACCCTGGCAACCAATGACTGCTGGTGCCAATGGCCCCCAGGCAAGGCCTATATGCCGTCTGCGCCAAGGGTTCTGTACCCTAGCCAACCAATGTCTGCTGGTGCTAATGGCCCCCACACCTATATGCTGTCTGTGCCAAGGGTTCTGTACCCTGGCCACCAGTGTCTGGTGATGCTGGTGCTAATGGCCCCCACACCTATATGCTGTCTGTGCCAAGGGTTCTGTACCCTGGCAACCCACTGTCTGCTGCTGCCAGTGTCAGTGGCCCCCAGGCCTATATGTTGATTGTACCAGCCAAGGGGTCTGTACCCTGGAAACTCAATGGCTGCTTCTGCTCCCAATCATGTCATGCAGTCTGTCTGCCCACCCAGGCTGCCAAGTTCAAAGCCTGCCTGATTGACACTCATGCCATGCTGCCTGCCTACCCACCCAGGTTGTCATTGCCAGCTCAAAACTTGCCTCAGCCCGCCTGCCTGCTTGCCTGTCTGCCTCTCATGCCAAGCTACCGTGACTGCCTGCCTTCCCAGCCAGGTTTACAAGCTCAAATCCTGCCTGAATTCCACTCATGTCATGCTGCCTGCCTGCCCCGGCAGCCCATGTTTGCTGCTGCCAAAGGCCCCCACCCATCGGGCCCATAAAAATGCTGTCTGTGCAAAGGGTTCTGTACCCTGGCAACCTGCTGTTGCCAAAGGCCCCCACCCACCATGCCCATAAAAATGCTGTCTGTGCAAAGGGTTCTGTACCCTGGCAACCAGCAATCCACTGTCTCACCACCAGCACCCACCGCCCGCTGCCAAGGAGACTGTCCCTCTTTCTCTCTGGCACACCCACACAGACACAAGACCTTCCTTCCTGGGGGACTGTCTGCAAGTTGAGACCCTGCTGCTGGCACATCTTGGGGTCAATGTACCTTACCTACACTACATGTGGTGCTAGGTGCTTCTGGTAGGGATCGACAAGCTGTACGAGATTCTGTGCCTCCCTTCCTGCCTGTGTGCATTCCTGTACCTGCTGCTACCACCTATAATTTGATTGAATGAAGAAGTGTGCCCAACCATGTGCTAATTCTAGGGACATAATTATCATTAAACTCACATAGGCTGTCATTCCATTGTACCTGAATCAGTCATGCCTGCCCATCCCAGGAACCATCAACGAGATTCTGGGACCATCATTCCAGTCATTGGGGGATGCATTCCATTCCACTGCATCCAGAAGTCTAGTGCCCGCATGCCAGCCTGCCTCCCCCAACAGCCTACTCCTCCGCACCCACCTGCAGATGCCCACTGAAGCTGTTGAAAATACAAGTCCTTCCGACCACCAGGTCCCGCCGCATGCTGCCTGCTGTGAAGGAGCCTGTCTCTCTTTCTCTCTGGCATACCCACACAGACACAAGCCCTGCCCCTCCTGGGGGGCTGTCTGCAAGTTGAGACCCTGCTGCTGCCTGGCACATCTTTGGGTTAATATCTTAACTACCCTACAGCCAACCAGATGCTGCTGGTAGGGATCAACAAGCTGTATGAGATTCTGCCACCTGCCTTCCAGAACATCAGCACATAGGGATAAAAGATTGGACAGGTCAAATGAAGCTCTTAACAACAAATATAAGAACTCTTATTTAAACTATTTAAACAACAACAACAACAACATTATGAAACCAAAACCAAGCATTTAAAGGAAACTTATAAAGGAAACTTTTAGTCTCTGGGCCTGACCCCTGGGACTTGGGGGAAAGGCAGAAGGCATTAGGGCGCAGCACAGGGCTGAGGGGCAGCCACCCATTCCTCTTCAATCTTGTAGCCATGGGAGACAGAAAACTCCACGGCCCCTTCCATGTCCCAATGTCACTTGGAGACTGCCTGGTGGTACAGTTCCAGGCGTTCCATCTCGGCGGAGGTGTACTGGACGTACGCCTCCACCTTCTTTTTCTCCACTTCGAGCGCCTGGAACTGTTCCACCAGGCAGTTCTACAGGCAGCGTATGCCCATCATCATTTGGCGGCCAGGTCCCTCAACTTCGGCCCGAAAGGCCTTGACTGCAGCAGACTCCCGGGGCACGGGGGCTCCACATCGGGGCTCAAGGAGGGGGAAGGGCTTATATGCCATCACTTCCAGGTTGCCTCCCCCCATCCCTTCTTCTGGCACTGAGGCTGAGACTCCACGGCCATGCCAGAATCTTCCTGCCGCCTCACTGTCAGGCTGTGGAGCTTTTCAATATGGACGATCAGCCCCGATGTGGTCCCCTCTCTCTGCCTCCTGATTCTTTTGCTGCATATCTAAAGAGCATAAAAAGATAGGAACATAAGAAGTGCCATACTGTGTCAGACCAATGGTCTGCCAAGCCCTGCCTGCATTCTGTTTCCACAAGTGGGTGGACTGGGTGGCCAATCTCTCTCTTCAGGGGACTTCCATTCCTAACAGGTCATAGGAAAATTCATTCCCTGTTGTTCCAGTCCCCATGCCTTACCTTGCATATGGCAATTCCATCGCCCATCTCATAAAACCTCCAGACATCCGACCTTCTCCGCCGAATGTCTGGGGGTGCCACTGGCGACCTCCGCCTAGGCGTCCTCCTTGGCCTGGCACCAGTGCTGGGGCTGACATCCAATTCCTCTCTGAAATGGGAACACATTAAGAACACCAAAGTGATATCATGCATTTATGATGATGCCTCTAGTTCTCCCTCCTTGGGGTGCTAGGGATGGCAAAGGGAGATGGTGACCCTGGATGGCACATGCAAATCCTGACATCCTTGCCTTCTGCTTTCTCCTCATTTGAGAAGCCGGCCACCACCACCAAAGGTCCAGAGGCAGCGACATCTGCCTCCTCCTCCTCCGAGAGCACCATGTTGGCCCCCAGCCATGGCATCAGCACAACAGCCTTTTTCATTTTTTCTTTTTTAAAACACGTAGCCAACCAAAACACACAGTCAGTCACCCACCACACACCAACACTCACCAACCAGCCAAACAACACAGCCAAACCAAACACAAACAGCCAAAACACACAAACCGAACAGCCACCCAGCCAAACACACACTCACTCGCCACACAGTTCCACATGCATTCAAATTTCCGGTTTCTGGCACGATCACATGCTCTTGCAATACTTTTTCTGAATGCCTGAACTGAACCGAACACGACTGAACCGAACGGCTGAACCCGAACTCGGCGAACAACCTGAATGCCTGAACTGAACGCACGAACCGAATCGAACCAAACAGATGAACCCAAACTGCAACCTGTTCGTACATCCCTAATAAATAAATAAAATTATCTCTATTGTGTTTTGCAACCTGTCCCACCTTCTTTTGAGAGATTTTTACTGAATTGAAATTTGAGGTATACATTTTTTGGCAGCATCCATTTCATTTCATGCTTTGTTACAAAGTCTTAAGTTTCTGTAACTTTGGGGACAAGTTAAGCATGCTTCATCACCACCAATCCCAGCATCGGGTAGGGTGTTACTAAGCTCTGGAAATGCCCACCTGACACTTTGAACTTGAATGCGCTGACATATCGTGATGCCACGCTTCACACAATGTCATCATCTTTCTCCTAAAACCATGTGCATGTTTGGGGAATATTTTCCAGTTAGCATTTCAACAATGAAAGTCAAAGCAGTCTGAAGCTTACATTAATTAGTTTTTGTTTGACTTCCTTAGGAAATTCCTTAAAGGAAAACTGCTTCAGACAAAAATACTGCCCTGGCAATTCAAGGGAAGTCTTGGCATTAATGACAACCGTAGGATAAAGAAACCTATATTAACCTCGGAAATGTGAAATCCTTAATAAGATCTTAGAGATGGGGGAATTATGAACTGTAAGCTTCCACCCTCCTAGTCCTATAATAATATGCCTGTGCAGATGAATGCTATTTAATTTACCAATCTGTTACCCTGATTATCTCTAGCATTTTCAAATTACCTATGCCCTGACATAGACTTTTCATTGATGCTCTATCATTTTGTACCCAAAGATTGCCCAAAACCTATTATGAGAGGAATGAAAACAGGAGATAAATGCTGCTGAGGTCTTACTACCCTTCCATCCCATATACCTCTAAGGCTCATATCAGATTCCAACTTTGCTTACTCGCTCTCTTAGAGAGTTCATTTATCATTTGGTGGAAAATATTTATAAATGGAATTAAATCAAATATTCTCACAAACCCTAATCATTATGGGTGATTAATTTTCTATTCTAGACTCCATTAAGTGCCTTTACAGATATTCTTTCCATGGGCCTAGGTCTCTAATTTATTTCTACCCTCCCCCGCCTTCCCCCATCGGCACAGGGTCGTGCTGGGATACTCATTAGTTTTATGCTAGCAATTCTGCCAGGCAGCCTCAGAGGCATCAGCAGCACCTCAGAAATCATTAACGTAACTGGCGCTGCAATCTAAAACTGCCAAGCGTAGAATAATCATTTAGGGGCTGAAACATGTTCCTCCATAAATGAGCATTTTGGAAAGGGGGAGGGGGGGGAGTGCATGTGTTTCAGTCATTCTCTGGAGACAAAAGCGATCTCCATAAATTAGATCTGAAGCCACTTTTTCCTGCAAAGATCCTTGCCATGTCTGAGAAATAGCAGCACGTTTTCTGAGCTGTGATTTACCTTTTGCTGACAGAGTACAGAGGTACTGTATTATATGTGACAGTGAGGCATTTTAGCACACTTGTGATCTGCCATTGTATCTGCCAGTCTTTGTAACACACACACACACACACTGTCAGGGGTTGGAGGCCCACCCCCCCACTTTACCAGGGTTGAGTGACTCAGTTTCCCTCGCGTACAGCCCACTTGAATCAGTTTTTCTCTCTGAACAATTCAAGCCGGCTTCAGGGACAACCCCTTTGTCACCCAAGGGCCCGATCCTTCCCATTTACAGACTCTTTAATCTCTGGGTTCGCAAGAGCTTGAGAACTCTTGTTGCTCACTTGTGTTCCAATGTTAGACACAGACACTTCTTCATAAAGATAAGAAGTAAGTTTATTGATTACATAAGCAAGATTGTTGATACAGAGTGGTTACTAGAAATCAAAGGTAAATATAACGCATTCCTAACCTATACTGGTTGAGTTCCTAAATAAGCATCTTACCCTACAAAGGTCCATAAGTTCTTCTCAGTCCTTGATGTAAGCGACTGGGTCTTCAGCCTTAGAGTTGCTAGAAAGCAAAATCATGCCTCTCAGTCCATGTCTTCCAGCCTTGCTTGCTGGCAAGATGCAGGATGCAGATGAGAGTGCTCAAGATGGCTCTGGCCAAGCGATAGCGAAGCTGGCTTAATGGCCCTTGCTTAAGTACCTTTCATGGTCTCTTTGTTTCGGCTTTCCCGCTCATGAGCCTGTGTCTTTCCTCACGTAGCCAACCCAGGCAAACATGAAGATCCATTTGCATCTCCATAGGGTTCTGTCTGGCAAAGGTTGCCAATACACAGTCTTTTAACTGTCCCTACTTTCTGGAGTTTGGTCAGTGTCACAGTCCTGATTTGGGTTTTACAGTTCTCAATTGTAACATTACATACATGTTGCACCTTTTGCTTTACATATTTACTAGGCTTGTAGTTTACATGTAGGCCAGTATCACACGTGTGTGAGCCTATGTTTCTCCGTCACACACACACACACACATACACACTTATATAATTTTTTTTGTAGATGTAGGTTGATAAACAGAGGTAGATGGAAAGATAAAAAAGCTGATGTTGAAGCTGGAGCTAAACATTTCGACTTCTGCCTTTGATAGTAGAGTTGTGCTGTTCAGTTGTTTTCCAACTCTCTCTCTCTCTCTCTCTCTCTCTCTCTCTCTATATATATATATATATAGCTATGAGGAGACCCATTCAAGTTGTCTTCTCCCTGACCCTTGATACTTAATGCAGAAGATATTGCAACAGTAGTGTGGGTAGCTTTCATAGCTATAGGTTAACTAGTGTCGTCCACCAAACATGCAGCATCCAAGGAGATTAGGAGACCATACGTCTCATCCTTACTAGCTCTAAATGCTTAGGTTATTGTCTTATGTTGCACTGATGGGTGGAGATTTATTATGGTAGCAGAGCTTGGCGATGATAACCTGAGCCCCTTATGGCTCATGCAACTCCATCATCAGTTATGGACAGGGAATTCTTCAGATTTCTCCCACCTCCTTCTGTTTAACCAATAGCCTCCATCCATCTCCCCCAAGGTACCCAACATTCCCCAAACATCATCCCTAATGGCTTGGTAGAAGAACTGAGCACAAATTGGGGAATGAAATCTCCTTTTTATGTTCTGTACTGGTCAGGTCATTTATTCTGATATCTTTAGTTCAACCCACATAGCCCTTGATGCAATTACTGGGCATAAAATTAAATGCAGACACTTTTAAAAATCCAGTCCAACTATACTTATCTGAATAATCTCCTGTAGCAGTGAATCCTAAAGGTTTCCTATAAGACAGAAGATAAAGAAAAAGAAAAAGATCAAGCATACCTTAAGAGTAGATTTTCAAAAGCCCTCAATGGCTTATTTAAATGACCAGATACTCCAAGGTAATAATCTCTTAACTATCTTTATTATCACTTATGTTCACACAAGCAGATGTTTTAAGTGAAGAAAAAGCATCATACTCTGAAGGAAATGACTTTCTCTGAGCAGTTCAGCATCAAGCAGTCCTACCTTTTGATATTAGTCCTCCCACTTCCCAGCATGCACCTCTTTTCCTGATTCCCCCCCCCCCCTCCATGTCTGTCGATGATACTTTTTTTGTGCCTCCTGGTTAGCACACAGTAAGTTGGAAAGATGGATACAGGAGGAGCAAGTTGTGTCCTGCTTATCTGTTTGTCAGAACAGAAATGGAGGGATGTGGTCATTGTGCAGGAAGTTTTCCACATTTTTGAATATTTTGCCTCAAGGCTCCAATTCTGCAAATGCTTACCTAGGTATTTAGCTTTTTGAATGTGTCAGTTGTCGCATGATGGCTTGCCACAAAATAATTAAGAATCCTGTGGACTTGTGAACCATCCATTCAGCACTTGGTTGGCAGATTTTTGTGACTGACTTTACCCACTTGTTTTCCCAAATTGCATAAAATTTAATAAGCCAGATTGACAAGCAGTGAAAGTGTTTACTAGCTTGGCACATAAGTCAATAACATAAGATTCCATTTGAATTAAGATGTGATTTATTTATTTGAAGATATTTTTTATGTGAATTTCTTTTTGCTGACTTCCTCTTTCTTTCCTTGAGCTATTAGTTCAAATCAAGGTAATAAAAGGATCAGTCATGGGGTAATTTCAGATGTTACATGGTCCCGAGTCCCCACAGTGGATTCCCAGTAGTGGTGAACCGATCAACCACTGCCCGTGGTCCAGGAAGGCCTCAAGCAGACATGAGAGGCCCGGGACCATGGCAGGGAATTGGGCCGGCAGACCACAGGCTGGGTCAGCGCAACAGACGTGACACCAATTCCCGGCCATGGTCAAAACACCCAGAAGCCACCAGGGAGGAGCGGGAGGCAGACATTGCTGACTGAGGGCATAGAAATCCAAAAGCACCTACAGGAAATGCCCACACAAGGGAAACGGGAAGGTAGGGGGAAGAGGGAGAAGAGCTACCACGGCAACACACAGCAGGCACAGAGACAAGGAGGGCACAGTGGAACACACAGCACAAACACATGCCTGGGTGCACACTTACCCGCATGGGAAAGGAAGAGAAGAGGGGACACAGCAGGACAGACAACACACATGACACAATGTGCACAGGGGGGAGGGGAGCTGGTGACAGGGAAGAAGGAGTGGGGGGGCTGAAAGGACAGGCCACAGGCACAGGGGGAGGCCATACGGAACAGGGAGTGGCATGGGAATGGCCCAGGAGGCACACAGGCACCCCAAGCGCCAGCAAGGGTGCCATGGAAGGGATACAGGAGAGCTGGAGCAGTGCAGGTGGTCCACAGATGCACACACACCTCTGGGCGGATGCCGGGAGGCGAAGACCAGGGGTCCCAGAACCCTGCGGTCACATAGGCACCCAAGGGGGGGGTCATGGGCACAGGAGGGAGCGATGGCGGATGAGGAAGGGCAGCAGCAACCAAGGGAGCTGGGTGGAGGCACGGAGAACAGGACTTGGCCACAGGAGAAGGCAGCCATGGAGGGGAACATCGGTTGTAGAGGCAGACAGGAGGGGCCCTGGAGGGGACCCGGAGCCACAGGCAGGGGTAGTGGAACCGTGGGAAACAGGAAGCCCAGTAGCAAGGCCGAGACATCATGGAGGATGCAGGCATCAGCCTGCGGCAGCAGGGAGGACGCGGGAGCTCTCTGCAGGGCCACGAACTGGGGCACGGTAGGCACAGGGGGCCTCACAGTCAGCTGCAGGGGGCAACAAAGGGGTCCGAGGCCAGGTGGCCCATCAGGTAAATGAAGTGGGGACACTGAACCATGCTCCGATGGTATCCCAGCACAGACATGTGGTGGACTACGAGGTAGTACACCTTGAAGGGATCCTGTGCGGCGAGCCCCAACTGCACATTGGAATGAGACCACACACCGAACACTGCTGCCAGCTCTGCCTCGGTAGGCTCGAATAAGCCATAGTCAGAATCAGGGGGCCACAGAAGGTGACTGAGCTCCAACAGCTGGTGATACACCACCCCATGCGATCACTGGTATCCACGGGCCCCGTGAACACAGCCAAAGTAGGACACGGCAAGGGCAGGGCCCCCCTCATTCAGACAGGCCGTGTAGGTGGCCAGGCTGCACACAGATAGAGCAGACACGGTCTCCGCCGCCGACCACCCCACATGCGAGCACCTAATCTCCAGGACGCGCCCATCGGGAAAGGGAATCAGGCCCAGGGTCTGCGCATGCATTCCGCAATCGCGGGTGCTCGCCTCATAGCCAAAGTAGCGCAGCCCAAGCTCAGACTCGCATAGGCACCGGACAGGCTATCCAGGCAGCTCAGAAGCAACTGCATGGCCGGGGAATGCCACAGGTCACACAGGGCCATGGTCTCGCGGAAGGTCCAGTGATGGGGGGCCCCATGGGTGCTGGGAGCCTGGTGTAAGCACAGCCAGCCATGGTCCAGGAAGCAAAGGAGACTAATTGTGAGGACAGAGGGGCTCCACAATCCCTGGAGGGATGGGAGGGGATGCAGGGGGGCATCAAGGCCAGCCGATAAGGCCACTGGCTGCAACATGGCATGGAAAGTGAGCGAGGCGTGGGGTGCGGACCCAGCACAGCTTCTGGAGCAGAGCTCACAGACAGGACAGCCTACACACAAATCAGGGTGGTGAGGACAAAAGGCTGGCTACACTGAGAGGTGGGAGGTTGATGACAGCAGGAATGCAGCTGTAGCCCGCACATGCCCAGGTGCAGGCTGGATTGTGCATCAGGCCCCTTGTAGGGACAGCAGGTATGCTCAATGGACCACCCCCAGCTCCCCGGCATGGTCTCCTGGCAGGAGCCTGACCAGGCAGCCGGGAGGGGGACCACCCATCACCCACCCAGGGGCCCCCAGCAGGGCCCTGGGTGGCGACCCAGGGGTGGGGCTACATGTGCCCCAGCCTATAACCGGGCTGGATGCCCCCCACCCAGGGCAATGTGCGCCATGGAGCTAGGCCGGTTGGGCACCTACAGGATGCACCTAGCCCTCTGCACAGAGTTGTACTGCTTGCACACTGATCTCTTGCACATCCAGACCGCTGAGGTGCACCTGGGAACCCACCTGCGGGTTACCATTGCCCAGAGTACCATTAGGGCCCGGAGAGCCCATCATGCCTGCAGGTGCTCCCTGGCCTGACTCAGGCCCCTGCGGGTGTCTGGGGTGGCCTGGCAGACCCTCCTCTGCAGCCAGGAGAGGGGTGAATTGCTCCGCGAGGCAGCTGGGTGCCTCCAATGGCAGAGGGAGACCATGGGGCGTGCATCCCTGCTCGCTATGCCCATTGACCGGCGAGTATGGGTCACAGAGTGGGCACAGGGGTGGTGGTCCCGAGCGCTGGATCAGTGGGATGAGGCCCCCTGGAGGGCGCACTTTCGGATGGGCAGGCACACCCTACTGTGACTCGTGGACCTGTTAATGCCCTGGCTGGAGTGGCAGCACACCCCATGCGGACCCCCATCCCCATGGTCCAGCAGGTGGCCATCGGGGTCTGGGCACTAGCAACTCCTGAATCTTGCCGGTCTGTCTCGCAGCACTTCAGCATCAGGGTGAGCACCATCGCTGGAATCCTTTGGGGCATCTGGGAGGCTGTGGAGGGCATGCTGCTGGACCGAGCAATCCAGATGGTGGACCAGGCGGCTGTAATGGCTGGCTTCGTGGCTGGAGGTTCACCAACTGCATGGGTGCCATGGATGGCACCCACATAGAGATCCTCCGCTCCTCCGCTGGGGAGGCCACGGAATATGTTAACAGTCATGGATTCCACTCCCTGCAATTGCAGGCTGTAGTGGACCACTGGAGGCGGATCATAGGCATCTTCACGGGGAACTCTGGGTGCAGCCACGATTCCTGGATCATGACCATCTCCCCCTTCGATGCCCGTATGTATGGCGGGGACTTCACAGACATGGATATGACCCGGATCGAGGGGGTGATGATACCTCCCTGCATCCTGGGGGACCCGGCCTATACCCTCACCCGGTGGCTGATGAAGGCATACCTGGTCACCCAGAACTCTGTGGAGGCTCTCCACAATGCCTGTCTGTGTGTAAGCAGGACTGTGGTTGAGAGGGCCTCCGGGGCCTTCAAACAGCGCTGGAGGAGCCTCGCGGACTGCCGGGACTACACAGTGGAGACCTCAGCCCTGGTGATTGGGGCCTGCTGTGTGCTGCACAATGTGTGCGAGACCAATGGGGCTACCCTCGACTACCCCGTGCCCCGGCGCCCTCCAGGCCCTGTTCCCCTGTATGTGAATGCAGAGAACCTGCATGAGTACCGATACTCCAAGCGCATCCGTGCTGCCCAGGCCAGGCGGGTCAGCTGGGTGCCCCCCCACTGTCCGTGTCCCCAACTGTGTCCTGGGAGGCCTCGGTGTCCTGAGGGGTGGGCCCGGGGCAGCTGCCCCATCTGGAGACATACAGGGACCGGGAGGCAGATGCACAGGCCCAGCGGGCATGCTGGTGGCTGGGCCGGTGGCGGTGGCGGCACCGAGGGGCCCAGCATCGGGGCCTGGGCAGGCAGGGTGCCCAGTGGGGCAGCTGCCAGCACATAGGCACTCATAGTGCAGGCGTGCAGGAGCAGGGAGGTGCTGATGTCATGCGAGCGGTCCATCTTAGCTGAATACTCCCACACTATCCTGTCGATGGCCTGCTCCAGCTGCCCAAATGCCTCTACCTGCCTGCTATGCTCCTGGAGCTCCCACCTTCTCTCCAGCTGCACCTCTGCCTGGAACCTCCATTCCCTTGCCTCCGCTTGTTGTAGGAAGCGTTCTGTGGCTGCTTCCATTCTATCGATGGCCGTGATCATCCGCTCACCCTGCTCAGTGATAGAACGGACAATGTCCTCCTCCTGCTCCTCCCTCCAGTGCCGTACCCATGCCCGGTGCATTCTCATCAGTTGCACTGGCAGCACAGGCCTGGCTTGCTGGGGCCCCTCGGGTTGCCCTGTTGGGTACACATTAGGTGCTGTTTAGGTGCCCCGGCCAGCCACCCCCAGGCCCATGGCACGGATGCAGGGTCTTTCCCCCCCCTCGGATTGACAGCCGGTGCCCTCCCCAGCTCCCTTCCCTCCACTTGGCAGTGTGCATCTCTGGGGACCGCTGGCTGCTCCCGGGGCTTCCCGCCGCCTTCCACATTGCCCGTATATTGCCGGTGCCGGGGCATGCCCTGTGGAGATATGGGAGGGGTTGGGTGGGGGTGGGCTGGCCTTGTCCCCCAGCAGCCCCCGAGGCCCCCTTCCTGTATTCTGGAGTGTCCAGGGTGGCTGGGGGCATCCCTGTGCCTAGTGTGTCCCCCTCCCCCCCTTGACCCTTCCCCCCAGTCTGGCCCCCCTCCCACCCACGTGCTTATCCTTGATGTCTGTCTCGGAGCCCTCTGAGGCCAGTCCCTCAGTGTTGCTGGGGTCCCCCTGTGTCCACTGGCTGAGGGTGGCCAGTGTGATGGCCTCAGAGTCTCCAGGTCCAGACAGGGAGTTGGGGCTGCTGGAGCTGGTACTTGTGCAGGGCCTGCAGGTCCTCGAGGTCCCTGGGAATTCCTCCTGGGGGGCATGGGCCCTGGAGCTGGTGTCCTCACTGGGGGCGGCAAGAGGAGGGAGTACCTCAGTCCTTTCCCTGCCCTGGACCACGGTGCTCCCCACAAGGCATGGGGTGACAATGGAGCCCTTCATATGGAGTATGCGGTCCAGGGCATCAAAGTAGGGGGTGGTCCAGACTCCGTGTCTGGACCACCGGTTGTTGTCCCAGATGGCCTTGTACCCCCTCTTTAGCTCCTTCACCTTTGAGTGGCATTGGGCCATGGTCCTGTGATGCCCCGCCACCTCCATGTCCCGCACGATCTCCCAGAAGATGTGCTCATTCCACTGATTGACTTCAAGCTCCAGTTGATGCTCCAGGGTCGCTCAGATGCGGATGAAGTTGTGAGTTTCCTTGTGCCACCATTGCCCCCCTCAGTGGTAGGGCCTTCTCCGCCGTGGGCCCTCTGGGTACTCCTCCTTCTTCTCCTTCACCTGGCCAGCGCCCGTCTCCTCCGGGGGCTTGGGCTCCTGGGCCCATTTCCATGTCTGTGGGTCATGGGTGGTGGTGGTGGTTAGATGTTATTTTGCCCCTGTTCCGTGGTCCCACCCCTTCCCCCCTCCTGCTGCCCAGGCCACCCCCTTGGTACCCCTGTGCTGCCGGGTTCCCCCCCTTCAGTCCCCTTACCCGTTTCTGGGGTGCCTTGTCCACCGGTCCAGTTGCCGTCTCCAGGGCTTCCTGTCCCGGCTGCTGCTGCTGCAGCTGTCCCTCCACCGCCTGCAGGTGCGGCACTACCCCCTCCTCCGCCTGCACCTCCACCACCTCCTCCTCCTCCCTTGCTCTCTCACCCTCCACTTTCCTCTCCCTTCTGCCTCTCTCCATCCTGCCACGTCCCCCTGCTGCCGTGTGCCCTTTATATCTCCCTCCGTGGCCCGTGTAGCTGCTCGTTGCCTGGCAGTGATGCTGCATGCTTTGTCCTCAGCTGGGAATCAATTTGGTTGATTCCGGACGGTGGTTGCCGTTCACATGTTACTTTTTATTGTTTCCCGGTGGGAATTGCTTTGACCACACTTTCGGAGATGGTCCAGGCCAGAGCTCTGGAAGCATGGTTGATTTTGACCCCTGGTGGGGATTGACTGTGGTGAACATCTGACACCCACGAAACAGACGTTCAGGGTGCTTTGGCCCCGCTGCGGGATTGAGTGTGGTTCACTGTGGTTGACTGTGATTTTGTAACGCCTGAAAATACCCATGGTCATGTAGAGGAATGACAGAACAGACCCTAATGGCTCCTTTGTTCAATGTGTGTTGAGGATGTAGTGGAATATCAAATACCTGTCTGGAGATCATTACATCTTTCAGAAATCTATTGCAGTGTTTTTCCATACAAATTCAAAAAGGGGTATTTTTTTCAAGCAATGTGGCTGGGAGAAGTTCTGCAATGGGACTTGCCTAGTCAGACTTCTGTATTCATTTTTAAATGATGTAAACATAAAACAAACTATTTACCGTAAGTATAATGTACTTTCGTTACATTACATAATTGCTGAATGCCAGTATCTGGAGAGAGCTAAATATATCTCCTTGATTATTGATATGCAAGTGCTTTACTATATCAGTGAAAGACTATCTCTTATTGGCCTGAAATAACAAATAATGGTAAAAGCTGTTTCCGTAGGAAACAGGTCATTCGCTTTCATTCGTACAATGCAGAACCTTACCGGCTGATTTTCCTATTTGTTGTTGTTTTGGTTAGTGGAATGGGGCTGCTACAGGGCCGATCCCAAACCCCATGTGCACCCTATGACTGTGGATATGCAAAAGTGATGGCTAAATGCCAGGGAAATTCTGGCAATTGCCATGCCATGGCAGAGGAGCACTATATAATAACGTTATTGTTATTGATTATAAAACTGTTGTAAAAGTCCCCCAAAATGACAAACAGTGAGAAAATGCTCCATTGCGACATAAAATGACCAAAGAAATGCCAGAAAATGACCAAGCTGACAAGAAAGGATGAAGCCACAGGCACTGATACTGAAAATGGTGGAAACACGGAATCACCGGAGGTTGATGAAGTACCGATGAACGCTCATAATTGCTCCCGAAAATATTTCCTGTATTTCCCTGAAGAATGGAAACACTTGATCTTGTCTTAGCCCTACCATGTTGGTAAAAATTAGGGAATTATTGAATGTCATTTATATTTATTATTTATTTACATCATTTTTTACCACACCTATCCACCATTAAGCAGCACAAGACAACTTACAAATAAAAACTATTTAAACAACCACATATAAAATATCATAAAACAAATACAAAACCCAATAAAATACTAATGTGGGTGCCACTGAAAAATGAAAAAACCCACCACCCACCCACACTATCCACCCTCGCCAAAGGCCTGGCAGAAGGAGCTGAAGGAGACAGCCACCATGACATGCTCCCCTAATTATGGAGAGTCCCAGAGAAACCTTTCCCTTTCCTCCACACCCAAAACTATCCCTGCATTGTTTAACCAAAAATTGCTTCACCACATATGCTGGCATTAGACATTTGAGGAGTTATTAAGCACTCTGAATTTTCACACTGAATCAACATGAAATTATTTAGCACAGGTGTTTCTGTACTTGAGTTACAATGGGGGAATTCACACTCCACAATGTTCTTCAGTCTCACTCCCACGTGTCTGGTGGTCTAGTGTTAAGACACAGTTCTATGGTGCAAAGTAACACATGCAGCAATGCTGGCAGACTCAAAGACCTGGTGTTGGGTGTTTATCCTTGAACTCTTTGCCTCCTGTTCCAACACCTACCACAAGTACTGTTTCCCCATTTTTAAGGATCAGATTCTACTGCTCCTACTCAAATTGAGTATCATCTTACAGCTGAAATAGCCTGATTGATTTTTAAAGGGATTGTATGAAGTGTAAGATACTACTGAGTAAGGTAATGGATGGAAGACCCGAGTTCTAATTTACAAATCTGGCACTGAAACTTCAGCTAGCTAGTAGGACCCTACCACATGTCTTAAGTAAGGCTGAAATAATTCTACCTTTCTGCCAGAGCTGAAATGAATATTCGCATAAATTTATTTATTTATTTATAACCTACCCCCTCCTACCCAATGGCAACTCGGGGTAGCAAACAATAAACAATTAAAACATCAATAAAAAATATAAAATACAATATAATATAAAATTCTTAAGAGCAAATAAGGTCTGAATAAATATCTGACAGGGCTGGGTCAGATGAAAATGAAAGGTAAAGCTGGGTGTCATCAGCATTCTGATGACATTGAACTTCAAAAAGTAATTTTAGACATTACGGGCCTCCCTTTTACCACAGTCAATCCCCTGTGGTGGAGGAGGGCCCGTAACGTCTAAAGGGGTTCCCGCCAGAGGTTCACCCCAGTGAACCTCTGGTGGGAATCCGAATAACCACCATTCTGGAGGGGAGTCTGGTCTCACCTCCGGAATGGTGGTTAGCTGGACCACGGTCCAGAAACGGCAGAGAGTAACGTCTGTTACCTCTGCCACATCCGGAGTGTGGTCCTGACCACAATCTGGGATCGGGCGCAGTGGCTGGATTGGCCGCTGTGCCTGCCCGTCTCCAGGAGGGCAGCTGGCCGGGGGAGCATGGGGAGCAGGGCTCTGCGGCTGCACGTCGCACCACACAGCCCCACCCCCTCCCCGATCCTGAGCGGAATCAGGCCGGCACATCTAAAGGACGGATGGCCTGATTCCTATCCGGGATTTGAAATGGATCCCGGACCCTGTTAACAAGGGATGCCTCAGGCCGGCACGTCTGAAATCACTCAAACCCTCAGACGATCTCACCCAAAGGCTGCATGCACACATTGAACAGGAGAAGGGACAGAATGGATTCCTGCAGAACTCCACACATGAGATGCTGGGGAGACAATGAAATCTCCCTGAGTATCACACGCTGAGTTATTCTGGTCAGGAACAAGTAGAACTATTCAAGAACAATCCTGCCCACCCCAGCATGGTCTCGCAGGTGGGTTATCAGCATCTCATGGTCAACTGTGTCAAAAGCTACTGATAGATCTAATAAAACCAAAAGAATGGACCAACCTCAGTCCAGCTCATGGTGCAGATAGTCTACAAGCACAGTCTCAGTGCCACCTGAACAGAAGCTGGACTGCAAGGGATCAAGGAAACCGATGCGGTCCAGATGACCCTGGAGCTGCTGGACCACCACCTGTTCAATAACCTTCCCTAAGAAGGGGAGGTTAGACTAGCCAATAACTGGCAAGGAAGTCAATGTCAAGAGATGACTTCTTCAGCAAAGGTCACACCACAGCCTCCTTAAGGCATCCCAGGACCTTTTTCTCCACAAGGAAGGCATTGACAACCCCTGCTATCAACAGGCCCAACGTCTCCTAGCTGGCCTTGACCAATCAGGATGGGCATGGCTCAAGTTCACAAGTTGTGGTCCTCACAACCCCCAGCACCTCCACCCCATGAGTGGACAATACCTGCTGAACCTGATCCCATAAATCCCATTATGTACCTCCACAACCTCAGGTACAACTACTGTATCAAGTGTAGCATTGAAATAGTGGTGGATACAAGCAATTTTATCTGCAAAATAGTCAATAAGCAGGTCAAGTGAGCACTGGAAGAAATGAATGAGAATTGAATTAATGTTATCTGAACTGAATGGGAGAACGCAGCTGGTCTCTTTTTCTCTTCATGTCCTGCCACCATGGTTATATATATATTTCTATCTCATGCTGGGCACATGATGGAACTCAAGCTATGGTCACTAGGGGTGGGAAACCGGTAGAATCCGGTATCTGATAATGCCGGTATCGGGCGTACCGGCATTATCGGAGTCGACCCGGTAATCCGGACCCGGTACAGGATTTCGGGGTACCGGATTTTTTTGCATTGCAGCCATTTAAAAATGGCTGCAATGTAAAAAAAATTAAAGCCCCAGCAAGAAAGTTTTTTTAAAAAAAACCCTCCCCGAGTCCAGGCTGCGCGGGTGGAAGGGGGGACATCCCCCACCCACCCTGCCCAGCCTGGCTTTTTGTTT
>QEPC01006813.1:101880-113414 GCA_003113815.1 Sphenodon punctatus
CACTGAGCCTTTAGTAGGGGTGATCCCTGGAGGGGTGTGTGTGTTAAACACCCCCCCCAGGAATCGGGTCAGGGTCATACTTACCGGTGGCTGCGGGGACGCCGCGGCCGCTGGTGCTGGGGGGTGGGCTCGCCTCGCCTCGGGGTCACTCTGTCTCTTACTCTTTTTTAAAACAAAAAGCCAGGCTGGGCAGGGTGGGTGGGGGGTGTCCCCCCTTCCACCCGCGCAGCCTGGGAGGGGGAGGGGGAGGGATTTAATTTATTTCATTGGTTTTAATGGGGACACAGCGCCCCATTAAAACCAATGAAATAAAACCGGTACCGGTATACCGGATTTAATCCGGGAATCCGGTTTTCGCAGAACCGGTAACCGGTAAATCCGGTAACTGGTAATGGGCCCGGGGTCCCACCACTATATCACTGATGGTAGCAAATGCTGATACCTGCTATTCACTGAATACCAATTTCAGGCTTTTCACTTGTATAATTTGGTCTGGATATTCAGTTATTTGGTCATTTTGAGAATTCATTTATGTTATCTCAGCACAATTAATGCTATTGCAGTGGACAATTGCTGAAACAAAGTGAAAAAAATTGTGAGATAGATCTGAATAATAACAAAAGTCAAATGAATGATATTTATTTATTTATTTATTTATAAAATCATTTAATACCCTGCCCCTCCTGCTCCAAGCAGTCCAGTGTAGCTTACAATGTTAAAACATATAAAATCAATAAAACCATAAAATACAATAAAAAAGAAGGCACAACACCAAAACTGCTCCCCTACATCCCATCTCCCTTTCCAAACGCCAGGTGGAACAGTCAGGTTTTAAACATACGACAGAAGGAGGGGAGATCCGGGGCCACCCAGGCCTCCACTGGGAGGGAGTTCCACAGCTTAGGTGCAGTCACCGATAACGCTCTCTCCATAGTTCCTCCCCCACCCCCTGGGCCACATGGGGGACCTCAAGAAGGGTGTCCCCAGCAGACTGCAGAGGCCGCTCCAGAGCACAAAGAGCAAGGCTGTCCCGCAGGTAAGTCGGGCCAAGGCTGTATAGAGTTTTATAGGTCAAAACCAATACTTTGAATTGGGCCCAGAAGACTATAGGCAGACAGTGCAGAACCCAGAACACCAGTGTAATGTGATCACAGTGACCCATCCCCGTAAGGAGACAGGGTACAGAATTCTGCACTAGCTGCAGTCTCCAGACCATCACCATAGGTAGCCCCACATAGAGTGCATTGCAATAGTCCAATTTCGAGGTAATGAAGGCATGGATGACTTTGGCTAGGTCACTATCTGAAACATATGACCGAAACCGTCGCACCTGATGTAATTGGTGAAACGCACTCCTCGCCACAGCTCTCACCTGAAAATCCAGGCAGAGCTGTGGATCGAGGAACATGCCCAGACTGCAGACTTAGAATACCAGCGGAAGGTGGACCCCATCAATGATGGGAACCGCCACATCCACTGCCCTTCCCGCCACCATCACCTCCATCTTTTCGGGATTCAGTTTCAATTGGCTCACGCTCCTTCAATCCCCAACAGCCGCCAGACATTGGGTAAGCACTGAGACTGCTGGGTCTGGGTCAGATGAAAATGAGAGGTAGAGTTGGGTGTCATCAGCATATAGATGACACTGCATCCCATACCGTCTCAAAACCTTGCCAAGTGGCTGCACATACACGTACTGAACTCCACTATCTGAATAAGCAGATGTGCAGATACCCATTTTGTATGCAGATATTATTCAGATATTGAGAGAACTATCCATAAACGCAAATAATTTCTTAAAATAGAAACATCTAGGGTATAGACACCTGACCTGCAGACAGCCTGATAACCACTTGGCCCCATGCTGGGAAAGCACAAGCCAACACACTGCAGGGCCAGCACAGGGAGCAGTGCCAATGGTCAGTCCACTGTGGAGAAGGTGGATGGGACGCTGTTGGACCATACAGAGTGGGCTGAGGCGCTGGCCACAAAAGTGGGCACCTGTCCCTGCCACATGTCCCTCCCCTGGGCCAACCACTATCCTGCCCCCGACTGTGATGTGGCCAAGTGGCACTGGAGCTAGCAGCCGCTGCTCAAAGCCCTGCAGTGGACCTCACCACACAACGGGCAGACAGAGACCGGGAAGACAAACTACCACGCCTTGAGCAGCCGTACCCTGTTTTGGGTAAGGCTACTATGCACTGCATCTTTAGCCTTTTTCTGAGGACACAGCACTTATCAGGCAGCTGCCTGCCCCACCATGTGGTGGAGGGAATATCTGGTGGCTGCTAGGTACAAAGTGTACTCCATCGCGTGGTAAGGCTGCCCAGAGTGGCGTAAGGCTGCCCAAGGTACGGTAAATGCATCATGTGGCTGCACCCATCTTATTTGTTCCAACTCCACTTTCTGTATTCATTAAGAAAATTGAAATTTACAGCCATTCCCATGAACACATACCCAAATATCTTTGTTTCTGATGCAAAATGTATTTCTCTATGTCTTTGTTTATTTGCTACTTTGGTATTTGGTACATGTTTATTACAGTTCGTTGGTATTCAGCACATGGTTCACTTTAGTTACTTTGCTCTTCATTATTTGGTAGTTTTGTGACTTTCGGACATGTCACATCACATTCACGTTCAATTTTTTTTAAAAAAAAATGCTTCATAATACTGCCAAAGATATGGAGTGCCAAATAAATAAATGCAGAAGTACTGAAGAAACCAAAATAATTGAAGTAAAGTAAGTACGAAATAATGGAAATACTACAGTTCAGAAATGAACAAAATCCTAAAGTAAAGTAGATTTTTGTTTTTGACTCATACTCAGCATGCACACAAGAAATGTATACACACACATTACACTTTTTATTTATACCCTGCACTCTCCCAACTCAAGTAAGCTCGAGGTGGCTGACATCAATATATGAATACAATATTGGGTCTTTATCGCATACAGGGGAAACCCACCACTACAGTACACCACAATACAAAGAAAAACTACTATCCAATTTAACAAGAGGCCTCCTCATAACCTTTACCAGTATGAAACTTGCATTGGGTAATTCCACCAGTGGGTCGCAACTTCCAACTCCATCCCAACTTCCTGGCCCAACCGAAGGGCACGACCAAAGGACAAGTCCCTTTGATCATGCCCCTTTGAGTTGCGCTTCCAACACGAGACTCCAGCACAGCCTCCAATCACCCCCAGTGTTATGGGGAGTGGCCCTGCAGGAAGCATCCTCAGGCCACACCCCTATAAGGGGGGGGGAAGAGCTGTTCCGTGGCCCTTAACAGGCCAACTGCCACATCCCGCCCCCAATACCAGTTTGTGTCCTTTGCCGGGGGGGGGGAGGGAGTGATCTTGCTGGCTGGGTTGACTGCCACACTGCCTCTGGAGGCCCCCGACAGCTGCCTCTCATGCTCTATACAGCCACCCCCGGTGTTATGGAGAGCGGCCCTGCAGGAAGCCTCCCCAGGCCCCACCCCCACAAGGGTGGGGGAGGAAGAGCTGTTCCTGTATACACACATTCTGAAGAATATGAGTGCAATCCATCTCCTATTGAAATCAATGGGAGTTGAGTCATTGACTTTAATAGGAGCTGGATTGTGCCCTATATCAGGGGGGTGGGGAACTTCAGACCTGGGAGCCAACTGTGGCCCACAGCTAGTTTTTATTTGGCCTATGTTTAGTTCCTGGAACTGGCTCTTGGATCCAAGCACTGAACGAGTGAGTTCAGGGGAAAGGAGCAGAGATGAGGGTATGTCCACAACAGAACCATGATCTGGACCTTCCTCTGAGTTCACCCCTTAGGCATGCCCTCCCCAACTTTTATGCAGCCCTTAGAGCATGGACTCATTTTTAAAGCAGCTCCTGGGAAAGAAAAGGTCCTCCACCTCTGGTGTATATGAAGTCATTGCTGCTGCATTTTCTGATTTTTGTTTTTTTGTTTTTTAAATCTTTATTTCAATGTATTCAAAGTGCAAATTGTAATTACTCCCACAAAGCATTCTGGAAGGGTATCAAATAATAAAAATGTATAAAAGCAATATACTTGAATTAGTAAACCTAATTGGTTTTCTGAGAAAACGCAACATATTAGTTGTCTGAATTGTTAAAAGTTGTATGAAATATAACTATCAGAAATAGAAAATTTCTGAAGAGCACTGGAATGGTACAGAGATAATGTTTCAAGTAATGCAGGTTTAATATTTTGGTCTCTGAACCATTCACTTGTGTGAATCATCTGCACAGCCATTACCTCTCATGGAGACATGGAAGCAGAGGATGCAGAGTGTGGTTTGGACAATGGTGTCAAAGAGAGAACTCTTATTTATATGCCAGAAAGGACAAAGAGAACCATATTACATGCCCTCAAGAACATCCACATTGTTGCTTTGTTCAGAGCTAGATAAGCACTCTGGATATTAACATGCAAATAAGCTACTTAGCTTTGATTCAGAATTCTAGCAGCCTCTCCAGGTCTGTTGTAGCAAATACATTTTGTACAACAGAATTTTACTTAAGGTCAAGTACTCCAGCATGTAGCATGATAGATGTAAAAATATTAACGTAATTCTACTCTCACTAAGACCTCATTCAGATGTGGTTTAAACAGCACTTAGAAGCGCGGGCGGCTTAATGTGAAGGTAAGAAAGCACGCAGATGATGACTGAAAAGGCACTGCGTGCATGAGTGAGCTTGCAGGTGCACTGACAGGCGCGCTCTACTGACCTGAAAAAAAAAACGGGTTGGTAAAACGCGCCTGTCAGTGATCGGGCAAGTTCAAGCATGCGTACAGCACCTTTTCAGTCGTCATCTGTGTGCGTAATCTTCACCTTCACATCAAGCTGCCAGCAGTTGTAAATGTTGTTTTAAACCACGTCTGAATGAGCCCTTAGTTCAGTGCATGTCAAAATCAATGGCAGACTTTCTATGGTCTTCACTACACTCTGGGTAAGCCCTTTGGGCCCACATCCATCAGAGAGCCAATGAAGACAAAGGTGTTACACTGATGTGGAATAAAATCAAATGCAAATCATATCTGTCAGGTGGAAAAATCATGTATTGTAAAGTAAACCAGATAAAGGCCCCATGGAACTTCCAGCACATATTTTATTTTATTTTTTCAGGAAAGGTGGCAGAGTCAATATTGCTGAGAGTTCTTAGCTGAAGTTGGGTGACTTTCTGAAATATATACATTCTTCCAACCAGAACTAAAAGCATTGCCTATATAGCAGAGGATAGACTCAATGATCTCAATCATCTCTTCTAGCTTTGAAAACGATGAGATTATGATTTGGGGTTGGTTTGAGATATTTGGCATGATGGGTTTCCCTTCCCAAACAAGGCACCCAAGCCAGGTCATTGTTCTTTGCAGAACAATGATTGATGAATCTTACTATGTTTGGAGTTTGAGTTTCATTTGGATAAGCATCCAAAAATGTGGATGATTCTCAGAACTTCTGGACTCCAGAATGGAGATTGAAAAACCACAAAAAATGTTTCATTTTCTACTTGAGTCAGTCTGGTGATACTGGGACTGGGTTACTCTGTGGCATTTTAATACAATTGCTATTACTCCAGGGTAGAAGTGGAGAGGCAGAATGAGAGAAGAAGCTTAATTATTTATATGTATGTTAACATTGGGAATTATCATCTGTGGCATATTGGGCTGCTGTGAATATATTGTATGGCTGGTATCTGTTTTCCTGATTTGTCCATTGTTTAGGGAGGTTGTATTCCTCCCTCCCAATCCCATTTTCTCTTCTTTTTTTTGATCTAATACATAATCTAAGACAAATGTTATTTTAAAAAGTTATTTTTTTTAGTACTTGCAGTAAAGGAAGATTTGAGCTATCAGTGGGACAAAGTTGGGTCATGTGTTTGGGGAGGCTTTAGGCTGCATGTATCCATAGTAGGGGTGGGACATGAGGGCAAATACCGGATACCGGTTTTACCGGTTCCAGAATTAAAAAAAACCAGCTAACCGGATTAATACCGGTTTACCGGTACCGGATCTTTTCCATTGATTTCAATGGGGAATGGGGAACTGTCATGCGCTCAGTACACCTGCTGTAGGGACGGTGTCAGGGAGGCAAAAGCACAGAATCAGCTGAAGCTAGTGAGGGATACTAAGAACAACAAAAAGGGGGGTTTCAGGTATGTTGGGAGTAAGAGAAGAAAAAGGAATGGTAGATCCACTGCTTGGTGGAGATGGTGAAATGTTAACATATGACAAAGAGAAGGCTGGACTACTCATCTCTTATTTTGCCTCTGTCTTATCACAAAAGGGAAACTGTGTCCAACCTGGCAGAAGTAGCATGAATGATGAGGAGAAAGGACTGCAGTTCAAGATAGATGAAGAGTTGGTCAGAGAATACCTAGCTACTCTAAATGAGTTGAAATCCTTTGGGCCAGAAGAATTACATCCTACAGTACCGAAGGAACTTTCTGACGTACACTCAGAACCTTTATCTATCATCTTTGACAACTCTTGGAGAACAGGTGAGGTGCCAGAAGACTTCAGACAGGGAAATTTGTTCCTATCTTCAAAAAGGGAAAAAGAAGGATCCAGGAAATTAGACTGGTCAGTATGACATCAATACTTGGAAAGATGTTTATTATTTATTTATTTATTTCTATAATTTATACCCCGCCCCTCCTGTAAACATCTCGGGGTGGCTTCCAGCAATATAAATACATAAAAACAGTATAAAATAATTTTTATTTTATTTTATTTTATTTAAAAAAACAAAGATACAAGAACAGATTATAAATCAGTCAGACTGTAAGCATCTAGAAAACAATGCAGTGATTACTAGAAGCCAGCATGGATTTATCAAGAATAAGTCACGCCAGACTAATCTTATTTCCTTTTTTGATTGAGTTACTAGTTTAGTGGATCAAGGGAATGCCATGGAAATAATGGGTAATTTCAGACGTTACATGTTCCTGGGTCACCACAGTGGATTCCCAACTGTAGAGAGCCATCTAATTCCCTCCCGCGGTCCAGGACAGTCCCAAACAGATGTGACGGGAGCGGGACCATGGAAAGGAAATGGACAGACAGATCACGGCCCGGGGCAATGCAACAGACGTTATGCTGATTCTAGACCATGGTCAGAACACCCAGAAGACACCAGGATGGGATGGGACAAAGACATGGCCAACTGAGGGCAAAGGAAACCAAAAGCGCTCGAAGGCAACACCCACAGAAGGGAAACAGGAAGGGAGGGGGAAGCGGGATAAGAGCGGCAGAGGCGGCATACACAACTTGCACAGGTAAGTTAAGGACACAGCAGAACACAGACCACACACACATGCCTTGGCACAAACACACCCCAACAGGAAAGGAAGGAAGGGGGGAGCACACCTGGAAGGCCAACACACACAGCACTATGGACATGGGGGGGGAAGCCCTGGGCCAAGGAAGGGGAAGGGATCAGGCTGGGAACAGGCCAGGACACAGTGAAAGGCACCCAGAACCGCACTGACAGCACAGGCAGCACAGGCCACCCAACAGCAACACAGACAGCCCAAGTCACAGGTGTCCCCACAGGGACTGAGCAGGGTCACAGGGGGAGGGCACACAAGTTGGGGAAGGCACCGGAGTTGTCCAAGGCAGGTCCAGACAGCAAGAATTCCCCGCGCTGATGCAGAAGCAAAGTTGGGGATGGATGCAAGCAGGAGCCTGCAGAAAGCATATTCACACACACACACACACACACACACACACACACACACACACACACACACACACACAAGGAATCTGGGAGGTGCTGTCCAGTGGCCCCAAGTCCCGCACAGTAAAGGAGGCACCCAGGGGGCAGGGCAGGGGGGTGGACATGGACACAGGTGAGCGGGCGGATGTGCAAGGGAGGGGTACACCTTGGGGAGATCCGGTAGTGGTGTCAGACAGCAGGAACCAGTCAAAGGGGGGGGGGCCGGGCACAGAGAGGAACACCACAGGCAGCGAAGGACAGGGGGTGTCCATGGAGGGGGCACAGTGACACAGGCGAGCGGAATGGAGGCAAGCAACCCAGCCAGAACAACTGCAAGGCTGGAACAGTGTGGAGCAAGCGGACACTGTCCCAAGCTGGCAGGGAGGTGCAGGGAGCACACGGTGAAGACACAGGGGACCTCACAGCCAGCTGCACGGGGTCACGAAGGGGGCTGGGACTGGTTGCCCACCAGATGCATGTAGTGGGGCCACGGAAACATGCCCCATTGGTAGCCCAACCCCGCCATGTGGTGGGCAATGAGGTAGTAGGTCTCAAACGGATCTGGGCAGGTGAGAGCACACAGCAGCCACACAGCAGCCAGCACCGCCAGCTCCAGTTCAGTGGGCTCTGACAAGGTATAGTCAGTATGAGGGGGTCATGGCAAGTGCACAAGCTCCAATAGGCGGTAATATGCTGCCCCATGTGACCTCTGGTAGCCACGAGCCCTGTGGATGCAGCTGAAGAAGGAAACAGGCAGGGCAGGCCCCCCCTCCTCCAGACAGGTCGTGAACCTGGCCAGGCTACACACTGAGAGGACTGACACAGTCTCTGCCGCAGACCATGCCACATGCGAGCACCTCATCTCCGGAAAGTGCCCATCAGGAAAGGGACGAATACCCAATGCTTCCGCATGGAGCCGGAAATCACGTGCACCGGCCTCATAGCCAAAGTAGTGAAGCCCGGAGCTCAGACTTGCATAGGCACCAGAGAGGGTATCCGGGCAACATAGGAGCAGTTGCATGGCCGGAAACTGCCACAGGTCAACTAGAGCCATGGTCTCCCGGATGGTTGAGCTGTGGAGGGCGCCAGGAGAACTGGGGTGTGGGAGCCCCGGGGCAGCACAGCCGTCCATGGTTCAGTGGACAGAGGGTCTGAGAAGCAAGGAAAGAGGGGCCCCATGATGCCATGTGGGCTGGGGAGGGAAGCAGGGGAGCTCCGAGGACACGCGATAAGGCCGCAGGCCACAACAAGGCACAGCTAGGGAGTGATGCGTGGGGAGTGGACCCAGCACAGCTGCAGGAACCGAGCACACAGAATGTCCAGCAAGCACTGATAGCAGGAGGTGATGTCAACAGGCAACCAGCTGCGGACCGCACTGACAGGAGTGCAAGTGCACCCAGGGGAGGGGCGCTGTCTGCAGGCTCACACTGGCCTGCAGCCAATCCGATCCCCTGCCCCCTTCCTGTTACCATGAAGCAGAATATAGAGCTGTTCTTGTAGCTACACCTCGTGTTTATTGTCCATAAAGTGCCCCCGTGCCCTACCCCCTCCCCCTTGCTTCACTCGCCCTCCGCTTTCCTCTCCCTTCCATCTTTCTCCATCCCTCCACGTTTCTCTACTGCTGTGTGCCCTTTAAATCNGTGTTTATTGTCCATAAAGTGCCCCCGTGCCCTACCCCCTCCCCCTCCTCCCCCTTGCTTCACTCGCCCTCCGCTTTCCTCTCCCTTCCATCTTTCTCCATCCCTCCACGTTTCTCTACTGCTGTGTGCCCTTTAAATCTCCCTCCCTGGTCCGTGTGTTGCGTGTTGCCTGGCAGCAACGCTGCGTGCTCTCGCCATGGCTTGGGATCATTCGTTATGATTCTGCCTGGTGGTTGGCGTCATTACTTTTGGTGGTTTCCTGGTGGGAATCACTTTCACCATGATTCCGGGGATGGTCCCGTCCCGACCTCCAGAAGTGTGGTTGACTGAACATCTGGATGCCGCTGATCAGATGTTCATGGCTCTTTGGCCGCACCGTGGGATTGACTGTGGTTGACTGTGGTTGACTGTGGTATCGTCACATCTGAAATTAACCTAAATGTCTCAATTATTTCAGCAAAACATTTGACAAAGTTCCCCATGATATCCTTGTTGGCAAGCTGGTAAAATGTGGGCTAGATGATAATACCATTAGGTGGTTTTACAGCTGGTTAAAGAACCGTACTCAGAGTGCTCAGAAATGGATCCTCATCAATCTGGAGGGAGGTGATGAGTGGGGTGCTGCAGGACTCTGTCCGGGGCCCAGTACTGTTCTTCATCTTTATTAATGATTTGGATGAAGGAGTAGAGGGAATGCTTATTATATTTGCTGGCAAAAAACTGGGAGGGATAGCGGACACCTTAGAGGACAGAAATAAAATTCAAAATGAGCTTGCTAAGTTGGAAAACTGGGCTGAAACTCAACAAAACGAAGTTCAACAGAGATAAATGTAAAGTTCTGCATTTAGGTAAGACAAATCAAATGTACAAATACAGGATGGGGGATAACTGGTTTGTCAGTAGTACATGTGAAAAGGTTCTTGGGATTGTAGTTGATCACAACCTGACATTAATTAGCAGTGTGATGCAGCTGCAAAAAAAGGCTAATGCAGTTTTAGGCCCCATTTACAGAAGCATTGTTTCCATGTCATGAGAAATAATAGTTCCACTCTATTCTGTGCTGGTCAAACTTAATGTGGAGTACTCTGTCCAGTTCTGGGCATCACACTTTAAGAAGGACATCAACAAATTGGAATAGGTTCAGAGGAAGGCGACAAAGATGGTTTGGAGTCTGGAAACCAAATCCTATAAGGAAAGGTTGAAGGAGCTGGGTAAGTTTAGCCTTGAGAAGGGAAGACTAAGGGAGACATGATAGCAGTCTTCCGCTACCGGAAGGGCTGTCACAGAGAGACTGGCAAAGACTTAGACCATTATCACACCACCACCCCATGCATATTTTAGCTCCGCGAGAGACTCCGAGAGTCAGAAACTGCTCGGGGTTCAGTCAGTCTGAAAGCCCGCCTGCGCGGCTTTGCTGGAAAACACATGCAGAGATACGGAGCTGGATTTCCTGCTTTGTATCTCTGTGAATGTTTGCTGGCAAACCGGACGGAGGGGGCTTTCAGACCAGTCAAACAGTGAACTGATTCTGGATCCCACAATCTCTCATGGAGCCAAAATATGCACGGGGGAGGTGGTATGAAAGCGGTCTTGTTCTCTCTTGAAGACAAGACTAGAAACAATGGGATCAAACTACAAGAAAGCAGATTTTGATTAAACATTAGGAAGAACTTCTTTATGGTAAGAGCTCTTAGACGGGGGAAATTGCCTGGGGAGGTGGTGGGCTCTTCAAACAGAAACTGGACAGCCATCTTTTGGGGATGCTGTAGCTGTGGATTTCCTGCACTGACCAGTGGGTTGGACTAGATGACCTCTGAGATGCCTTCCATCTCTATGATTAATTGAAAGAGTGAATAATCATGAGCATGTAGTCCCTTCAGTGGCTTCATTTATTTTGCTATTTTTTGTTAATTCAGTGTTTCAATTAATTTGTTTTGTCAATTTTGCATGTGCAATAGCGCTAATAGTGCCAAAATGAATTAACTAAACTACTGAACTGAAGCAATAACCAAAATAACTGAAATAGCCAAACCTAAATAACTGAAACAAATAACTGTCTTGACTTGACTTGAAGCAAATAATAACCACTATGAGTTTCTGTCAAAACAGGAACTCACAGTGGTTATAATAATAATAATTAATAGTTTATTGCATGACAGTGAAGTCATTG